>WURS02434819.1:0-15474 GCA_011762765.2 Rhinocypha anisoptera | reverse complement strand
AATCCTGAGAGAACCTAAACTCATCCTCATATTCCCCCTCTCCTTTTTGAGGGAGCCAACAGAAAAATTCGGTTATTTTAATACCGGGAGTGGAGGTGGGTGATGGGGATGGGGGCGTTGAGGAGTGAAGGGAGGGTCCAGAGTGGAGGAGAAGAAATATATGAAGAGATGAGGCGGGGCGGGGTGTGGAGGATACAGTGTTGGAAGAATGGGGGTTGAGGAGCGAGGCCCCTGCCTAAGGAAGGGTTGCTAATACCACCGCTCGACTGAAAAATTTTCCGAAATAATAAACTTTTGAATCCTCCCTTTTTTGATTCTTCTTCGACACTAGTAGTCGATGGAGACAGATCAGAAAATATCGATCCTCAATGAGCCTCGAATATTTTCAACAGATGAATCATGAACATCAATATTTTAGTATTCGATAACGAATATTTGCTTTATAAAGCTCCCCAGTGAGTCCCAATTTATGTAGCACGTGCACCGAGTTTTAAAGGTAAATAGTGCGACTGTGATGCTATAAAGCTTCAACTAACTTTTTATTTTGTCTGAGCCGACTTTCTTTAATAACAATATCATATTCAATGGAAATAAAATCGCGACATTTTAAATAAACAAAATCACGTATACTCTTTATATTTCGAGACAAAGTATCGCATGGATGTAGTATTAATGGATCTACACATACGTATATGGAACGAATGGCCAAGTTCACAAAACAAACACAATGGAAAGAGTGTACATATAAAATTTGTCGCCCATGCTCTTACGGACATAATTTAAAAAATAAAGCTAAAACTCCTCTACATATTTAGCGTGTTTTTGCCAGAGTCACTTTCATATGAAACCATTGGAAATGTAGTCATTAAATATGGGAATGAATCCGAATTGGTCGTGAATATTTTTCATACACATAATACCAACACTAGCGAAACCATCGATGATATATGGTGGGTAGTTCTTACTTCTAGTTAAAGAAGTTCTTATTGCTCAATTACTGTTTGAAAATGATTGTTTTAGTAGTCTGTAATCCATTTAATAATATTTAAGGAAAATCCGAAGGACCGAGAAAGAAGGTGCAATAAATGAATTTGAAATTTTATGTTTATCAGAGCAACTTAGCCAACCAAAGCACTCTTCTGAATAAGTTAAAACAAACTAAATGGCGACCATATGAGTGAGTTCCCCACGTAAGAGATATATAGATGGAACATGTTAGACTAATGATATAAAATTATGCACAAAAGTACATTAAACTTCCATGTATAACATGTTTAAACATCGAAGCAAAAGTTCTCAGCGTACCCTTAGAATGGTAGAATCGCAAGGTTTAGCACACTTACCGATGCTGCGTACTCCTTTCGCATTCACGAAGCGCCGCCAGTGAGCAGTTCATGAAGCAGTGAATCCACTAACTCCAGTCTGGACGAGTGTTGCGATTTTTGAATCTGCAATGCGTATGATGCTGCCCTCTGCGCGAGCGTGAGCGTAACCTCCACCTGTGGAAAGAGATTGGCATGTCGAAATCACTCGATAAAAAGGAACGCACAACAACAATTTACTAATTGGTTTGAACAGTTGGAACCTATCTGTTTTTCCAAAGAAGAGGGGTGACGGGACATGGAGATTCGCGGATAACGATTGCTGCTCACACGATTTAACACCCTTCTCAAAGGTGTTCAATAAATGTTATTGGGGCAAAACGTTGAAAGAAGACAGTCTAATGAGTTTAGGTAATAGTACTGTGACTAGTCACGTGCATTGCTCTTAGAGAATACATACACCGCCATGCCTACCCTGTGGCCACGTAATATAAATTAAATATATTGAGATAATACAAGAGGGTTTCAAAGATAAGGATTCCAATTATTATGCTATGACCAATATAAAAAATGAATTTACATAAGGTGTTGCTGGATCAAATCTTATTCCTCTGACTGAATAAATATTTTAAAGAGCACTGACGGTTAAAATCAAACAAAGAGATAAAAAAATCAGTGAAGCGATGAGAATTATCGTCAATTATGAGGGCTAAAAAAATCTGATGCTTTTTTAAATACATTTACTCAACCCTTCATGTCACCCCCCGTGCCATATTCTCCTTCGCCATGCAAAGGTAATGGCAGACTAAATTTTTAAGCAAAAGCTATGAACTTCTCGATCAGATCAACCGTGACTTGAGCCGAAGCGACCTTGGGAACTGCATCGAGTCACGTCGAACGGCCATTCGGCACCTGATTGGAGCGGACGAGAGGGAGTCTAACCCCTCAATCCCCCCCCCCTTTCCCCTCCGATACCCACACCCCGCCGTCTCCCCTTTCGCAAAAGAGCAGCGAACCCACGCCAGTCCTCGACCCAGTATACTAGTCCTCAAGGCGGTTCGTAACTTCGGCGTGTTTCGAACAGGCGAGGAGCGAGTGCGGAGAGTCTCACGTTGAAATTCCCGCGCGTAAGAAAAAGGACCCATCGCCACGTTAACTAAATAATATGTAAGAAACGTGTGCCCAAGGTCAGAAAGTCCATCCATCCCTGCCTCATACCAAACAGAATTATAAGCAATGAGCTGCCTTCGTGTCATCACTTGGCATGCACGGCCTCATGCATTCTAAGTGATTCTGTCATTGATTGGGTCGTGCTATGAAATTCAAGAGGAAATGGGGCCTTCTCCTCCCCGTGCGTTTCATTCGTGCACTTTCTGCTTGTCCGGTGACTTCAGGATGGGAAAAACATTATCGATACCGTACTGTAGAGAATGCTGTGATGTATGCTGTAGTTTCCTCTTGTTTACATTATAACGCAATTTTACGAGAGATGGTCACGAGATGAAAAATACGAAGTACGGTGTGAAAATCATGAAAACCCGTGAAATGAAGGAAGGAAGACAGAAATGCTTCGGGACAAGACAAGACATGACAAGAGACGTGCATCGCCCTTCGTTCAAATTTTGAGCGATTTTTAAGAAGTGCAAACAATATATTATACAGTTTCCTAAATCGTATAGTTTATCCCTCTTCCGACGCGTATCCACTAATGGACGTTCCCGCTCGCGTGCACTCCCATCTCTCTTCTCTGCTCCCGGCGGTGTGCGTGTGTGCTGGTGCACCAGGGACTGGACATCATCGCCATCACGCATCGCTTAATTGCTTTGGATCCGAGACATCTCCTTTCTCGCGACTCCCCTTCCGCCTTTAATTTTTGTCTTCCATCGTCGACAGCAAAAATGGGTAATTCTCATTTCGCACGTCGTGTCCTCTTCCCACGTAAAGACGTCGATCGTGGCTCACGCACTTTGCCGAAACGCTCGAGAACTAACTTCTGCACTCGTCATTCTCGCCGCCCGCGGTATTTTAACGATTTATTGGTATATCCACATCTCGAAAGTTTCTAATTCGTCGGCAGTGTTTACTTTCGATGTCCAACCTTTCATGCCGTACGGAAGTATAGACCGAACGTGACATTTTACGAATCTCAATCTTAGGTACAAATAAAAATACGAGCATGCAAAAAGCACTCTTCTTAGTTTTAAGAATGCCTGACAAGCTTGTTCGACACGCCATTTTATTTCACTGTCAGATATGCATTCTCCGCAATATATAGAGTTTCCCTCAACTAAATGGCCTAAGAGGTAAAACAATCATTCATCTTACTTAAACTATCAGCACGCCATCACTTAACTTGAAAAGAGCTCTACGTGGGTCACCATGAATGAGTGCATTAGTTTTGCATGGGATTACAAATATTACCATTAATATGATTTCATAAGAAATTTGGTATCAAGAACATCGTAATTAAAGCAATGTTATTATAACAACAATGAATTCTTGTGTGGCCTATGCATATTAATTAGTTATTATACTATTAGGTAGTACATATGTACAAAGCTGCTAATTCACTGGCTGACTCACTCACTTACACAAATTCCGGCGTCCTTATACTCAAAGCTGTCGATCCAAAATTTCAGTGAAGCTATTGGTTCGATGAGTGTGGAAAAAACCGAAAACCCCAAGAAAGTGGCCTGGGTTCGAGTCCAGAGACGTTTTGTACATGTAAATTAACGGGAAAATAAGAATTTTACCTCTTGTAAGTTTCATTCACTCTTTAAATTATGAACTTCAGACTTGGACTATAACTTGTCAAAAATTATATTTATTTATTATTTTCTTTGTAATCTGGATCTCGGTCTAATATTTAGAGAAATTCTTTTCAAACATGGAATGTTTACGCCTTTTTCGGGTTTGTATGCACTTTTGCAATGGTTATTACTGTTCCCAGTAGTTAAGGCCGCCAAGGTACACGGAATAGACTTTCCCTCGCCTTCATAAGGAATTGTTACAATATATATATATGGACTCTAAGAAAAAGATAGTTCTTTCTCGGTAAATCCATTGTTACTATTCCACCTATTAATACAATTTATCCCCCCTCCCTCCTGGAATACGACCTTGCACCGAAAAAACACTTTTGTTGAGCCAACCGAAACTTAAGTAAACTCAACTTAAGTCACATGTTGATATTGCTCCCACCAAAGAAAATAGTTGAGGTTAACCTTTCACATAGTGCTTTTACAGTTTTTTCTTAAATCGACATATAAAATGATTGATTTTTCCAAAATGGCTGTTGAATCTACACTTCTTTTTGGTTGATTCAACTTATAAAATAGTTGCTATTACGGATATAATTGCTGAATTTATTTCTTTTAGACAAACACAAAATTAACAGTTTTGACAAACACGTAGTTTAACACAAAATACGTAGTTGACCACTGGTTTTTGGTTTATTCGACTAATGAAGAGTAATTCTTGCACAATTTTTTCGTCGATTCTATTTCTAAATATATTTTCAGAATATACACAAATAAAATAGTCAAAATATTTATTATTTGATAGTTTTTATTGCAAAATTTTGCTATAATTTCAAGATCAACAATTGTTATATTAAAGAGCAAAATTGACATGCACTCAATACAAAAGTTGACAAAAATATTTTGAAGGCCAAATTCTTTTATATTAAAACACCATTGCTCATTATTACAAAGTATTAATACATGCAAAAATATTAACACTTCTCACGGTCTATATCTTAAATGCAAAATCCTTGTCTTGTAACAGTATGGAAAATGCCCTCCCTCATTAATGAAACAGAGAAGATTTTACAGTGTTTCACCGAAAAAAAGTAGTTGAAAAACATAAATACACATAATTACGTAAGTTATGTGTAAAATTAATACAAAAAAGTTTATCAACTATCTCATCTCAACCTGACATTTAAAACATTGAAACGTAATGAAATTAATTAAGTTAGCTCAAATATGCCAATGAAACAAAGTTTATTTTAAACATGAGCGAAAATCTGTTAACAATGACACCACACCAGCAAAATTTTTATCTGTTACGAGATGTATGACGTCAAAATATTTTAGTATAAATTCCCAAACCGGAGAACACTCTGCTGAATACTTAGCATTCAACTAATGGAAAAAATAAAATGGCTTTTAAAATAGAATTAAATTTATATCTTATGTCATCATATACGACAAAGAAATCAGCTCACTCCCGCAGGGTTGGACCGACAGCAACAATGATGGGTTGACATGTCATCCCCATGAAGCTCAGATAATGTTTCCTCTGCATCAATTCATTGTCTACATACATCATTAATGGCCTATGTAAACAAAGTAACATGAGAAAAAAGAGGAGAATCCTCCAAGTGCTACATTAAAGGAAACCTATGTAAATGTCTAATTGTGAGAATACATCTGGTTAAAAAAATACAGGCTTACCTTTTATACAGGACTTAGTTCAGTGACTTAGTAATGGCAGATTTCCAAAATAACTTTCCTTTTTCTGGTCTCTTAATTTCTATCTTGCATGGAGAAGGCAAAGCAAAAGTTAAAATACTTAGTGACCCTCAACACTTCACTGTAAAACACTTCAACACCTTCCGTTTTCTCTTGCACTTCTGTTATCAACACCACACCGCAAATATCTTCAGACTCACCATGAGGCAGGAAATGAATAGGCAGCGCGTATGGAATAATGGGTAAACAACGTTACTTCCGTCATTCGTACGAGTGAGAGATATTAGCCAATCAGAGCAAAGTAGTAAAATCAATCATTTTCAATTATAGAAACAACATGGATATGAGTAAAATCAACCGTTACCAGTCATCTATTCTGAATAGATGATTTTACAATTTTTTCTCTCGGTGTGACGTGGTGGTTGGACTACTGGGTTCTAACGACCCTCAGAGCTGCACTAGCTGGAGGAATTATATATTACTCACTTTGCTCTGCTTATCAGTAATCAGTTGGTAGTCCCCTTAAAGAGGTTAAGCAAAGTAGGACAATGGGACAAAGGAGGGAAGTTTTTAAAGACGGAATGAGAAGAGCTGCCGGAAAATAGTCGTTCAGAGGAGAATTGCCGTGGATTAAGGGGGAGATGATTAAGAAAATGGCGGAGCGGGGAAAGTGGAAAAACATCAATACGGAGGACGGGGGAATAAACGCGAGAGGCAATTAATCAAATGAGACTGATAAGGCAAAGGAGGAATGTTGGATTTAGCAGTGTCAGTGCATGGAAAAGTATCAGATGCAGAAGAGATGGGCTTATCATATCGGAAAGCAAAAGTCTCGACGGGAAATAGAACAGGAAACAAGAACCCTACTGCAAGAAATAAGTCTGGGAAGATACTAATAGAACCACAAGAAGAAAACCGATAAAGATGGGAGGAATTCTACGCTAAGGAGTATGGACCCTTACACTTCGATTTAGAAAGAAAATGGGAATTAGATGAGGATATATTAAGCCCAGAGATATTTGATAACGAAATTGAAAGGGTCCTACAGGGCATGAACAGGAATGAGGCAGTGGGGTTGTTTAATATACCAGTCCTAGCAGCAGACAACGTTGACACGCATACATTAATTCATCCAATTGTGACGTACACTTTGTACATGCGCGTTAGAATTGGAAGAGTTGGATGTCCACACAACGTTAAACGATGGTGCACACAACGTTGTATGCACATTACAAGGACGTTAAAGTTCCCACCACTCAACGTTGCATTGTAACCTCAGAAAATATTTTTGACCTTGGAGGATTCCGTTATCCACACTATGAACCAGACGCTCTTTTAAAACTAATTGCTATCTTTGGAAGGTTGGTCTACAGGAATTCCTGACATCTGAATCTTCTGATGGGGACATTACACCTGCTATTATGATGGTTTCTTCTGGGCAGGCTGAAAATGGAAATTATGTACTCTCTTCTTAACATATTTTCACGAATATAAGACGTTTAATTTAGTTTTTAATTTAGTATACATGCCGTTTTTTATGCGTAAAACTGGGTTTGTATTATTATTATTAAACAAAATTGACTTCAATCGGTTTGAATAATCTGGTTCTTTACATTTACTTGCATAGGCGCGTTTGTATTAAATTCTGTTTTAGTAAGTTTTATCAATATTATCTCAACATGGCACCAGCAAGCGTTATATTGTTTTTCAACATATATTTGATTATCTTTCCTTCCCTTTTGGAGAATCAAAAAAGAGGGTTGTCTTTGATTCCTGCGAATATAGTAGCTGAGAATATAGCAGCTGAGGACACTTGAAGCACAATAAGAATTCGTTTGGGTTCTCGATTCAGAATCTCAAATTGCTTCGAAGCCATTGGACGTCACGTCGAATCCATGACCTCGTACTACGTTCCTGACGTGGACACATGATTATCAATACACCAAGAGGTGCAGCCCAAAATGGACTAGTTTTTTAATCAAAATATTTGGTGATGACACTCGGAGTGAGGTCTTTCAGAAATTTCTGCCCAATGGTCAAACCTGAAAGCAGCCTTACGAAATATATCCTTCCCGTATTTGATGTCATTTCTTATTCAGGAGACCAATTAAAACTTAACCAATGTAATCAATTAACAATTAAACTGTAATCACTTCTAAAGAACATTAACGCTGCTAAACACATCTATAAAGTTTTCTGTTATATGAGGCTACGAATGAGAACACAGCAATTCCACATAAAATAACTTTATTTAACACGACCAGGTTTCGCCGTATAACAGCATCATCAGGATGCTGTTAATAATGGTAAAATTGATATGGTGTATCGTACAATGATAACCCGAAACGGATCTAAATTCAAAATCTTAATGTTTCAAATGCCACGGACTTCATTAAAATGATCACACTAGGAATAGGAATGGTTTTTGCCAATTCCGTGAAGCTGCTTATCAAAAATTGAGAATTTTAGGCTTCCAAATTCACAGAAAATCATGTTAATTTTTACTGTCCCTATTATTTGCATTCGGGAAAGATAAAAATGTGGCGTCCGGATTACTATATAGAGATCAGCACACTGAATACTAGTTAACCCAAAGGACGTGGCTACGATTTTCACCTCGGGATCGGAGGTTATTTTCAATAAATTAGGCTCTGATGGTACTAAATGACCGTAGATAGCTTTTGTCTATCGTCAAAAGAAAAAACGAAATCTTTCGAACGAATTTCATTCTTCCCCTTCTCATTCTATGGATTGACCAAATGGTAAGACAAGTAGTTATCCAATGGATTCTCACTATTAAAGTTCAAAAAGGATTATTTTAGTTTTTAATCCTTTCATTCCTACCATAGAGAGAACATTGAATTACAAATCCCTATTAATCTGAGACTTTTTTATTGATGAACGATTTGTAATCAGAGAAAAACTTTGAGAAGGAAGCTGGTTGATCTAAGATGTGGAATTCATCAAATATGCGTTGACCAATAGTTGATGCAGTTCTAATAAAATGAGGGGAAATACTGTTGATTGGAGAAATTTTTCGCACATGTTTCATATACAATTTGGTTTTTTAATCTCCTTTGATTCGTCTTGATTTAGTTGCAGATACAAAATTAGATATTAGGGAAATATTTTAAGCAATTATTCTTTATTCGAAGTTGCAAAATCTTCCCTTCCTTTGAACCGTTAAATTGAAATTCAAACATGGAAATTTGTCCGAAAAATTTCTCAAGTCACAATCTTTATCTTCAATAAGCAAAATATTTACTCAGGAGTTATGCAAACCATTGTAACAGTACATGAAACTCGAGAGAGAGAGAGATAAGATTAAGAGGTACCGGAAGATGACGCCTCGAGTGTCGAAACTAGTTGTGCTTCTTGAATAAAAATCTTAGTGGAATAAATACGAAGTACTTCATCTTATTTCTCATAAATGGATTTCCACAGAGTTCTGCCTGAAAACATCGAATATAGGAAAATTAGTAATTGTGCCATATCATTTATGGCATAAATATTGAAATTATAGATTTAATTGGTTAAAATTCTCATTAAAACATAAATTACTATTACATTTTACTTAGAAGGTTTCTCTTTAACTACTAGTATATTCATTCATTCATCACTATTTTCTGTCCAGAGAAATTACACCATCCTCGAAAGTTCGGCTACAAAATTGAAATTCATTTCGATACACGTGAGTACAAAGATACCTATTCTCACTAGTAGAAAAATATAGTGGAGGGGAGATTATTGGAAAATTTATACACATTAAAATTGAGGTCAATAGATGTAAGTAGTTTGAAAAATATCAGGATTAATAATTTGGTAGAATCTCAATATGTGAATTGGTTTTGAGCAAAATATATTTTTGGAGGATCTCAATGATATATAACAAATTCTTCGATTCGACTCGAGTGGTTCCAAGTGAAAACATTTGCTTAACGGTAATTGTGGAAGATAATTGAATGTATTGATTCAGAAAATTTTGTAATCAGACAGAAGCATATTAAAACTGTCTCAATAATGGAAAAGCTTAAAACAATTCATGTGGGACATAAAAGAATCGATAATGTGAATAATACCACGGAACAATAGATGGGATGATAGATATAATCCTACCCTAATAATCATTTTAACCGGGTGGTATTCACACTATCGATATCGCTGACTATGCTGGATAACAGAAATACAACTGGCGTCTTCGGGTTGATGGTATCTGAATGGAATTTTAAAAAAATCAACTTAAAAGATTATATCGCCTCCGTGCCTTACACAAGACGTTTGCATAAAATTATACGAGTGGTTCTTAGCTAGAAGAAATCCCCTCAAGACCTCTTCGGGTTTTGTCAAAGATATGTGGCAACAAGTTTTTCAGCTGTCGTGTGTTATAAAACACTTCATCGTCGCCTGGCTGGGACTTGCTCGGTCTGAAATTCGTCCGTGGGGTGCGGGAAACGGGCGAGAGCCGCACCCGGGCCGTGCCGCCTTTGTATGCTATATAGCCGTGGCCGTCTCACGTGGCTGCGCTCTGATTGTTCGGATTTCATGTGACCCTTTTCCAATCATTACTCAGGGGGTCTCCGTTGCATTTCCCTCCTGTTTTAACTATCTCTAAGGCTTCCCTCATGAAGTATACGTACTAAATAAATAACACTACCTGATAAATTAAATTATTATTTTTAAATAATTAAAATTAAATTATTTAATTAAAGTTTAATTATTTAACTTATATAATTTAATTAATGAATTAAAAATTACTACTAACGTGTAATGGGTGACATTCCAGGTGAAATAACACTTGAAACAAAATTTTACAACCCAAGATCCCTCCCGAGAGAAATCAAAATTGTTTTTTTCCTCATTTACTTTTTGGTCAATTCAATATCACGTGACTGTTTTCCATGATAAAATGCTGCCACATATACTGCAAGGCACACCACTAGCATTATATATTCATTATGGCTTTGCCAATAAAATAAAAATTGAAATAAGCTAAAAATAAAACTACGGGCAACGAGAACCGTATAATTATGAAACGAAACAGAGGAACTTGTGCAAGTGTATCAGCTTCCACTTTGAACTTTATTCTGACTATTCATTACTGGTGCACTCCGAGAATACGATTTATCTCTATAGTGTGCAGCGATTGAATGAAATAATTGCCAAAATAGCTCATTTTCACCGAAGAACCTAAACGGAAGTTAATTATAATTTGCGTGTTTTTAATTTAGATACATTGATTATTAGTAAGAAAAGTTTTTATTATATTAAAACAAACAATTTTTTATTGCTGTTCACTCTATGATCAGTTAATGAGGTGATCATTATTTTTTTTATTTTGACTCGTTAAATAAAATCGGTTTTAAAGAGAACTTTTTATTTATTTATTAATCTTTCATAGAGACCACGAGGAAGAGAGCCGAGCCCTCCCAAGTAAATACATAAAGGGAATGGTGACACAATGGGCCGAGTAATTTTGCTCAGTGGGTAGAAAGATCACGGGAACGGAAGACAAAAGATGATCAACCAACCAGCCGAAGCAAAATAATATATTCCTCCGACAGGATCAAATGAGTAATAGTATTAGGCCCAACGATAATACATATTAACCTTAACGAAGTGGTTTGGGAAAAACACACAATGAGTACGGTTTTATACGGCTGTGAGTCATAGACATTATCAGATTCAGGCAGGAAAATGTAAATTCGAGCAATTGAAAATGAGGTGACAGAGAAGGCATACATATGTGTATGTAAATGACGTAATGTGACACGTAAAGTAAAAATATATGGTATGACGGTGTATTAGACACTCTATTGCAATTAGGGGGGGGGGGAGACAAATAGATTCTCGAAGCATTGGTGTTGTTCGGGGACTATTAGGGAATGAAGAGTTTGGCGCTTGAAAGAATAACTTGGAAAGGAACAGAAGAAAACAATTTTCGCACTGATTATTCTTGACGGTAATGAGAGAACAAGCAATTCTACATGCATAATTAGAGATTATAATTTTCTATAGCTGTACCTGTAATTAATTGGTAGCGGGGGTATTCAGAAGGTTTAGGGGCAGAAGTCTGCTAACGAGTAAGATGATGAATGGTAATCTACCGGTTAAGGTAGGTTTTTCATGAAACGAGTAAGAAGAAAATTAAAATTAAAGGAATTCAAAAGGAGTAACTTTTTTCCTATCACATTTTCACTGTGAAAATACATATTGTGACGGTAGTGGGTATATATAACCAAATCTAATGTTGCTACATACGTATGTGGAGCCCTTCTACGGGAAGTTGCGTAGTCGAATAACCAAGCTGCAAGCCTCAAAACAAAAAATGAATCTGGAGTGTTAAATACTGAAAAAAGAACAATATTCTTATTATGATTGTTACTTTACTTTAAAATAATGAATGGTACAAGTGCCTATTCGCGTTCTATCCACTTTTATGGAAAATGTTATATCGTGAGCTGAGTCTTCGTGGCGTTCACTCCGTGAAGCACAATCTATATTATTCCACAAATGGATCAATAAAAAGAAGGCTCCCGATGGAATTAACATCTCAGGAATGTTGAATTCATAGCAATGTTGCAAAGAGCAAATTGCTAAATAAAATGTTATACGAATTATAATAGTGAAAGCTTTGTTAATCAAATATGGCTCTAAAATCCTCAGATGGAGGTTCCGAAATAAATCTATAGGATTCGTTCACTGCAAGCAGTGGAAGGAATATGATTGACGACCCGGGCCGTAACGGCCGTGGCAGAATATTTTCAAGTGACGATGTATTTGCAGAGCCAGATGATAAGAATTTATGTAATTGTGACCGTAACTTCAGCAGGTTAAACGGGTTCCACTGGCATAACAAAGGCATGCGCTTCCCTCGTCTTTCATAATATTTCATCGTGTGATCGTGGAAACGGGAACCAGCCACACAAGTCGCGAGTTGGAAAGGACGAGGCGAGGAAGTCTACCTTCATCCGCTTTCAATAAGGCGTCGAATCTTTAAAACGTAAGTGCCCAGGAATCACGCATGCACGCACTAATCTCCACTATGGTCCTCAGAAATGTACGAATGCAGCCACCACTTAAAACCAAATGAATCGACGAAGACCATTGAAAAACGTTTGGAAATTTCACGTCAAAAAATAATATAAATCAACGTTATATCCAACAATATATCTTGTGATGTCTCAGGAGAGCACATACTTCTACGAATTTCCGTGCAATCCGTGGCGTGTGGCAGGTGTTCCAAAAGCATATGATTTACTATTCACCTAATCAGGCGTGATGTGGTGGAAGAGATTCATAATGAGAATAAAAACAGTCCACAGAAATTTTTCTGAGGAAAAGTGCTGTTTTTATCATCGATATGTTTTGCTCTTTACTTATGTAATCCCGTGGTTACAAGGAACTTGAAAGCAAAAGCGGATTACAAAAATTATCTCCAAATAAAACTGACAATTGCTGTAATGTTCTACCACGCATTTGGAATGGAGAGAGGAGAGTATTTAAAATTTGTTTCAATTTTTGCTGCTTACATGGATAACTGGAGTCATTGGCTTTGGATAATGATTTTCTTGAACAAGGACATTACGTCGCTACAATGCTACATGTGACCTAATGAAATTGGAATTAAAGTAATACCTCCTAAATGAGTCGATAAATTTAATCTGTAACCAAATACGCAATATATGGATCACCGTCATGCCAAGTCACAACATAAGGTTTAGAGGTTCACGTTCATATCTACTATTTGTAAGAATGTTCCCGCTTTTGAATTAAACATTTTATAATATTTCTTACATTTATCGGAATAATTATCTCTTTCTTTTTAATTTCTCTTTCTTCTTATAAATCTCACTCTGTTTTCTTTTAAATATTCCCAAAACTTTTTTATCATATTTCTTTCTCTAAGTTTCCTGGACTTGTCATTAATAAATTTAACGGAAATGAAAATCACTGGTTGAAATCCACAAATAATTTTTAATGCGACGACCTAGGTTTTGACACGTTGTGTCATCATCTCTGTACCTTCACCTAACTCTGTACCTTCACCTGGTGATGACACAACGTGTCAAAACCTAGGTCGTCGCATTAAAAATTATTTGTGGAGTTCACCCAGTGATTTTTGGATAATAGATAATTTCCACCAGATCACGCCAGAAAATATTACTGCTGTTAATAAATATAACATTAATATTAAGACAAAAGTGATTTAATTTCAGTGAATGACATACATTTTATGGTATATAGTCATACATACCACTACTTAATATATTTTGAATTAATTAAAAGTATTTTCCAACTGCAGGTCTTAGTTTTAAATTTAAAAATGGAAATCTAGTCTACTCCTGTCAAAGTCGAATAAAAGTACCGTATTATATCGACACTTCTCATGTTTAATCTTGGTAATTCTTTAATCATATTTATATTTCCATTTTTGAATATCACAACTATTCTCGTAAGTATTACTGGAAGATGGTGGCAAATATTCATAGTAAAATGCAGCTTCGAATTTATTAAACAATACAGTTTTTAAATAATATTGGCTACTTAGATGTTGAGATGATATAGAGGAATAATATTCAACCAATTTTTAACACAAATTGCCGACAAATTTCCTAGATTAAAATATTGTCATTTCCGAGACTATTCCCCCTTAAAAAGAAATAAAGTTCCGACTTTAGACCCAAATAGGAATTTAAAAGTAACTTAAAAAATAATAAATTTCAATGAGTCGACCCGTAAACTCTATAAATTTTAAATGGCTACTCAGACTCCTCGAAAATTTTAGGCCTCGTGATAACGTTTTCAATAAAGCAATCTCTGCCGTTTCTAGTGTTTTATTTCTACCATGAATAGAATTCTGTTTCCAAGGAAGATACATCACGCATAAGAGACTAGTTCATCTTAATTTAAAAATAAGTTTTTATAAGTATTCAAATAGTATTAAAAAATGAAAAGTACTTATTTAGTTCCTCATCGGCCCGAGTAACTCTACTACGGATGCGTGACATAATGTGTGTTTTTTTGGACCACCATATTTGCCATCGTGATGTCAGAACCTTAAAGAAAAGACAAAAAACAGATCGAAAAAAAGGGTTTTATCAAAGAACAAGTGTACGAATTGTTCCGAACCCCACTGCCGCATTCCAAAACAGACTATCAATCCACACTCAATGTCCTCAATCACACACGTTCAGGGACAACGATTCCTTTACCTTCATCGATTTAAGAATTTATATCTGAATATAGTCAAAGATGAAACAGAGCAAAAAGTGATTTCTCGTCAGAGACGTACGTATTTTAAACGTCACCACGGTGCCTCCAACACGACGGAGAGACCACTCACGAAGGATTCGGTCGTCTCAACTTGATGAATCTGAAAATAACCTCAACAGGTTAAATTTAGACATTTAAAGAAATCTGTCGTAAACGAGCAGCAAGATTCAAACTTCCCTCTCAAACCCGAAGCACGGACGTCCGAGCCCGAAACTCATCCGGGCATCCGAAAGAAGAAGAGAGGGCGGAGAAACGAATGCACGTCTCCCACGCACCCGATCGCCCGAAACGAGGACTCGGGCAGACGCCGCGGCGGTCCCTTCGAAGGTGGCGGGCGCGAGTGGCAGCGACCGCATCGACGGAGAGCACACCTCGGGCGACAATCGAAGAAACAGACGACGACT
>WURS02434808.1:0-15474 GCA_011762765.2 Rhinocypha anisoptera | reverse complement strand
TGGTGTCCTAGGCTCCAAAGGGGCCCGAGATTCGGGCCATTGAAACTCGAGCTAGTCTGACAACCTACGCCGCACTTCTCTCGCCCTGCTCATAGGCGAGAGCTCAGCTCTCCCTTCTTATTTAACTCGTAATTCTCATTGAAATTGAACTCTCTACTTACATATTTCTATACTAAAATGCCGATAATGGGTGACCCAACACATTACAGGCACACGACACAAACTTGCTGCAAAAGGCACGTTTTACCACTAGCTGAGCCGAGCTCAACAATGAGCGCTCTATTTGGCATGTGTAAATGTTTTCAAATTTTAAATCGTAATTTTAATTATTGCTTTTTGCAGCAAGTTTGTGTCGTGTGCCTGTAATGTGTTGGGTCACCCAATTTCTTTAATTCGTATTTCGCGGCAATTTGTTTGCCATAAGCAGTAGTTTAAACAAAAAACTTTCTAATAATTTGCAAATTTTAACCTCACGCTGCTTGTCGGTTATTCCGATAATTCGTAAAATAGCCCATGCAACGTTTTGCACATTCTATTGAGCTTCCTTCATTCACGAATTACAGGTATTTTACTGTATTTCCATTGGTGTGTGTGAGTGATATAATGATGCATACCTGGTAAGAGCTTGTCTCGAAGATGTTGGAGGGTTGGTTGCACTCGTGGTAGGTGTCAGCTTCATTCCACGTGTTTGGAGGATCGCTATTGCAGCAGTAGTAGTTGTCATCGGACGAGGTTCCGTAGTAGGTGGGCTCATGAAAACGATACCCGGTATTGCACTCGTGCACCGGTGGCTCGGACCTTTAAGTGGATTATTATTATGTTTTATTGAACCTTATTAAACACTGTTGGTCTGCGTCCGGCGCCGGTGACTCGCCACCCAGGCGCTCACCACACCGACCAGACCCGAGAAGCAATCGAGAGAGAGATAGAGAGAGAGAGTGAGACAAGCCGCTCGTTTTCATCATTTGGCCCTTTGTGACGAAGCCGCAAAGCCCGCTCGGTGCTGGGTTCAATTAACTTAAGGTGCCTATCTGTCGTGGTTTTGACTGCAGCCATAAAGCGAGATGGCCCACGCTTCCTCACGGCTAACTCTTGCAATTCGTGCGAACGAAGCTCAACTCTAGATGGTCTGGTAATGTGCTCGCAGGCCAATCCAAACACCGATTAATGCAAACCACATGACACCTCTTACCTGCTTGTGTAGAGGTCATACAGGTTTCGTACAGGTTGTGACTCACTCGGTGCCGATGAGAGACCGTAAACAATGCTGGTTGGACTGGAATCGGGCCCGGTTGAGTGGTGGTGTCCACAATGCGTTCCACACTCAAACGTCCGCGAGGGCCATCCGAGGTTATTGATCTCGGACCAGGCAGACCCGTGTCGCGACGTCACAGCAGGAGAGTGATGATGGTGTGGTGTCACTCGGTACTGGCCTATACCAGGCGAAGTGGTATTTCTTCCGTGGCATGGCAAACCCACTGAGTGAGTTTCGTATCGTTTCGTCTCGTAGGGCTGGTGGTAGCAAGAATCCATCAATCCCGACTAGGATAGGTCCCTTTTCAAAACAATTCGCGTTCCAACTGGCTCATTACCTGCCCGTGTCGATAGTTTTATAACGAGCGCAAAACCGAACACACGTGTACCCGATTCTATGAGCCGAGTGAAAGAGAAAGTGGCATTCGACATTGTGCATCTATGGTTTCACTTTGAATGCCACCCATTCGGTGGGTGATTCCTAACAAGAGCCAAGCAAACCACCCCTCTGTTTTCACTAATACATCAAGCTATAGCTTTCAATTATCAATGATATACTGAGTAATGGCCAGTCTGTACACCACCAACTGCCTGATCACCTTGACTTGTCTGTTTTCTCTAATATAAATCAATGCTAACATCCGAGTTGAAAGTAATGCAGTCCTAATGCTTCGATATAAAACAGGTGCAAGTAGATTTGTCATCAAAACAAGTATCAGCTCGGGATTTGGGATCACATTTCACTGACCATTGTGTTGCTTCCGATAAAGTGGTGTGTCAAAGAAAGTGAGCACTACTGTCTACAGTATCATGTTTTTCCTCTTTTTGCAACAAGGACACACACACACTTTCTCTCATTCTCTCTCCCTCTGCCGATGAAAGCTCAATCGCGATTGGATTGAGTCACGCAATCGATGACTGTGATCATGATCCGATAGGTCTGGCAGTGAGTGCCATGTTAGAAGCGGCAAAGGGGCCTGGGGTCAGTGCGATAATGGTAGCCTTGTGTTTGGTGTTGTATATTGTAGAGATTGTGCTCAATGTAATCGCGCCTCACACAAAGCCACTGGCAGTGCGTTGTCACTAGGCCGATTGTGGCGGCACGTCGGCCCGCGCTCACGTGTGAAGCAGCACAGCTCGAACACTGTCTCCTTCTTGGTGGGCTCGGTGACAGTCACTTGAGAGACAGTGAGACCGAACATCGAGTGTTGAATCAACACCGAACCAACCCCTGTGCCGTTATCGCACCCCCGAAATACGTACACCAAACTCTGTGTTGTGTGAATGATTCGCGCGTAGGGACAAAGAGCAAAGTCTCTATCTCTCTCTCTCTCTCCTTTCCCCCACTTTTCTCACTCTTCCTATTCCGATTGTTTTCTTAGGTCTTCGGTGACTCACTGTGAGATGATTATGCTTCGGTTGACTAACTGTTGCACCTTGCAACTACCATGACAAAATTCCGGGTAGTTCGGGTGTGTTTGCAAAGCTTTTAAAATTGTAAAGTCACAAGCAGAACGTATATATAGATAATACATGGGTTGGTTTGAGCAACTGGTGCAAGGCTATGGGGAATGGTTATTTTTGCATTTGCCCAATCTATACTCGGATTGAAACCGCGCATAGTGAGAGTAGTACACTGACATTGACATTGAAATGTTTGCGTGCAACTTATTCGCATTGATCGCCTATGTCCACTGTTGATGATAAGAGAAGTTGCGGTCAGTTGTCAAGAGACAACGATGCCACTTAATGTTTACCACTTGCAAGTACGTGAGTTCGCAAGTGGTTGGAACTTAATAACATGTGCAACTTGCATCGCATCAGACCAGACAAGTTCCATCCATTTGCACTTTGAACACGTCCATCAACTTGGTTGTTTCACTTTCTAAATGTCATTGCATGATTGGGACGCAGCTACCACCATTTGTTTGTATCACGTAAAACAATTTTACAAAACGATACACTCTCTAGATTATAACTGGACTATGCTTCGATAGCAGTATCAAGCCATGAGCTCATTACATGATTACCGTGTTCAAAGCATGAGTCAGTGCGCTTCGGTAAATTATCTGGTGCACATTTGCTACGTTTTGTCACACTACACACAATCACTTTGAATCATCTTGTGTTATCGTAAGGTGGTTACGTCGACAAGACGAATTGCGATAACAACAACGTAATGGAATCAGTGTTATATTCTTTGTTCTAAGTGATTTTGTTGTATTCGTGCAGGTATAGCAGTTTTGCTTCTATCTCTCACTAATCCCTATTCCTTGGTGTCGCGACAGTGATTAGACCACATAGCGCGCGCTAACACTTTTTTGTTTGACTGTGGGCCAATGGAGTGAGTGGGCCAGTGGGCCATCCATCCAAGCACTTATCACCAAAGGCTCAATTAGCGCTACTTGGGACTTTGCTTGGTACGTGCGCGCACAGTGTGTGGCCCGGCAGTGATTCACACCACCACCTAGCAGAAGAAGAGTTGTCTGCCACTCGTGGGCCCTCGAGACATCTTTCCTTTACATGTGTGTGTGTGTGAGAGAGAGAGAGAGAGAGAGAGAGACATGTTCTAGGTCTCCGACGCTGGTAGCGGCGGCGACGGCGGCAACCACAGTGGCACTTGACGACGGCCCTCGCAAGCATCACGGTGCCGCTTGGGCTGAGTCAACACTGCGCCAGTAGCTTTCTCTCTCTCTCTCTCTCGCTCTCTCTCTCTCTCTCTCTCTCTCTCTCTCTTGGGCTAAAGGGTACGGCCTGCTGCGGTGCCTCCAAAGGGTGATAAGTCGAGTCCAGCCAGCTATATATAGCCATGGTCAGCAAGCCGAGTTGGCAGTGGACACTTCGGTCACACAGGTCAAGCTTGCCGATCACGCTTATACTCTCGACAACGGGTCATACCAGACACTATGGCATCGATTCAGAATAGCTCCACAGCATTGATGATGACTTACACCAACAGCAGTGACGTTTCCTACAACCAACTCCCTCTCAAGAAGCGCCTCATGCGCGATATCAACAATAACCATGTGGAAATCGAGAGGACAGGTAAGCCCGTAGTGATTGCTCGTTGTGACGTAATACTCATCATATCCTTACAGAAGAACCGTGCCACACCGACTATCCCTACATCGCCTCACCCAACTCGGTAGACAGTGGATTCTGTGATATCGAGCCACTCGACCTTTCCTTACATTCCATCTTATCCACTTGCAAAGGTGAGCGACAGTGTGCAATATAGCATTGTAAAGCAGTGATTAATTGAATTGTTGTTGATAGAAATCGAAGTAGAGCACGTGGAGATGAGGGGCAATATCAAGTCGGTGTCAAGTATGAATTGTCCCAAGTGCGACAAGGTGTACGAGTCGAGTGCACGTTACCGGGCTCACCTGCGGAGGCACGAGAGCAAGCAGAGCGGGCGTTACCGATGCAACGTGTGTGACAAGAACTTTGTACAACGATCGAGTCTGCGCACCCACGAACGCATCCACACGGGCGAAAAGCCGTACCACTGCACGATTTGCGGCGACAGCTTCGGCGACTTCTCCACCTTCACCAAGCATCGTCGGACGCACACCGGGGAGAAGCCGTACGCGTGTCCCATCTGCTCTCGGTGCTTCTCCCAGTCTGGCAACATGCACCGCCATCTCAAGGTAGTGCACAAGCCACACCCCGAGAGCCTATATTGGCAGACTCGCTGACTGGAGCACCGGCCGACTGGCCGCTCCCCTTTGGCTTCACTCACTCTGACCGGCCCCGAGTCTTCTTCTACTACCATATTACTCATCAACAAGAAGAAGATTGTATTTTTTGTTTTAATATTTCCATATTTTATTATCGTTTTAATGTTAATTGATTTTGTTATTTCAATAAATATGCGGCACAGTAGAGTTACACTATGCCATCACATATATTGCTTGCATAACATGCGAAAGAGTCGACTCTTGCGAAGATTAGCAGCCTCCTGCAGAACGGAGGCACTGTTGTTGCTGTTGAGATCGAGTTGAGCAATGAGACGGAGCACTTTCTGCAAGCGTTCGTCATCGCCACGCCGGGTGTGCAAGTGAATCAGATACTCGAGCAGTGTGTTGTCCCAGATACACTCGTACAGATCGTCTGACGAGTCGAGAAAGTTGCTTTGGGTGAGTTCCTTGAATGCGTGTCCGTAGTCTGGCTCGCGACTAAGCTGGTAGAGAAGAGCCGCTTGCACGTGGTGACCCAGCTTGGTGCAGCACGCAATCATTTGTTGCACTAGTGCTTCGTTCGAGTCAATATTTTGCTTAAAGTTGACAAAGTACTCGGTCTTGAGAATCATGAGTCGCAAAAACTGCCGCATGGCGTTGGCATAAAGACCTTCGGCAAGAAGAAACTCGGCATAGTATCGAGTTAGATGCTTCTCGTTTGGAAAAGCGGCAAGTAATGTGCGCAATGCCTCATCCACGATTAAACCCATTGATCTCACTTCGATAGTATTGACAAAGTTGGGCGGAAGTGATGCTGGAAAGAAGTCGAATTGTGCTGCAATAGCCACCATCTGTGATGGGTTGTCCTTGATAGCATTGTAGATTTTCATCAGACAAGTGGCCACCAAACAAGTAGTCTTGTTGTTTTGCAGTTTGCTTACGAACGTTGGCAACGAGTCGCAAAAATTAATTTTAGTTAAAGTGGTAGGATATTTCGAGTTGGGAGAGACGAACATGCTGAGACAAGCTTCGAACACCTCTTTGCCGTAGATTTCGCGCCCACTGTTATGATCGGCGTGGGTAAGAAAAGCGAGCCAAGAGTAAAAGCGTATCAAAGCAATGGGACTGTTGCTCAATCTCATATTCACATCGTTTCTCATATACTGGGCGTGCTTGAACTGAAAGAAACAGACCAACTCGACCAATTCGTAGCACATGTAATCATTCATGTCAAGACTTTGCAAAAACTCGGAACACTTGATTCGCAAGTCTTGCAACCGCCTCTCGTCCTGGTCTTTGCTTCCAGAACTGAAAAACACTTTGAGGTCGATGTGCAAAATCTCATTACCAATCACCTTGGCAAGAGCGTTGTTGGAGGTTTGAATGTCTTCGAACAGCGACAGATAGAGCGTCCGCGATTCGTTCAGAAAACCTGCGTTGCGTAGCTCCTGTGCTTTAGCGAGGATGACGTAACACTTGTAAAAGTTACTCTGCGGCATTTGACAGATGATATTCATATGATACGTGGGCAGTGCCCACCGACTGTTTAACGACATTGGATGCTTGGTGATGGAGGGAATGAGACTTCGAATCACCATCGGATCGGTGGCCTCCAGTAAGGTCAGTTCAGAATCGTCGTCGTGGAGCAACTCTTCCTCCACGTTGATCTCTCCCTCCTCAAACATCATCTCGGAATCATCGTTTGTCTCACTGTGCTTCTCCAACAGCAGAACCTTGGCAGCGCTGTCTAGAGATTCGTACAAGCCATTCACTCGAAAGATCAAATACTTTGCCAGACGATTGAATCGATACAACTCTTCCCCTGTTTTGTAGGTAGAGGCGGCATTCTTCAACACCTGAACAATTTTCTTCAAGTCCGACGACCGTCTCGGATCGAAATTAAAAACATTCTCATCCTCCACAATGATAGAGGACAAGTAGCTTTGCGTCTTTTTCTCAATGCCCTCGCCATCTTTGGAGTCCACATCCCGTGGTACCTTTCCCGAGATCATCGACTGAGAGATCGAACGAAAGCTGTCCAGAAAGGAATAGGCTTGATTTAGATTCTTCACCTTGCAAAAGTGATGATAAGCCCGAGAGTAATCCTCCACAATAAAGAAAAAGTTGCCCGTCTCATAGAAAACCATATCGAGAAAGGTGTCTCGATTGAGTGGAGTGGCTCGATCAAAGCAGATCTGCTGAGAGCCGTCGGTGTCCAACACAAAACACTCCAGGTTGGGCATTGCAATGTTGCCACTCTTGTTCTCGTCGCACTCCTTCAAACACTGTTCTAACTCTGCCACCGTCGAGTCTCGCGTCTGTGCTACCTTCTGAACCACGGTTTCGTGAACTTCGTTTGCCACAAAGTACACATCTTGCATGCTTTGCGCAATGTTCACATTGTTGCTGTTCTTAAAGTTTTGCTTCCCGGGATACATTGATTTGAGGTTAAACTTCAACACCCAACGGTGATAGAAAAGCGTAATAAACGTGCGACAAGCGCCCATATTAATCTTCTCGTCCATCAGTAAGTTGAGAATGTCCGTCATGAAGAAATCTTGATGCATCGATGGCACCGAGACGAGAAACGTGTCAATATCGAATTTGAAATAAGCCATGAGTTTGAAGGCCAAAAACCGAATCGTCTCAAGTTTCTTGATCTCATTCACCGATCGTTGAGTGTCATCGTTTTTCTTGCCCGCCAACGTCTTCTCCAAGGTCAAGCCAGTGTAGAGAAGGTAGACTAGGAGGTCGTAGAGATCTGAGTTACTGTGTTCACTCAGCTCCTTCTCACTCATCGAGTCAGGATTCAGGATATATGTAATATATAAACCATGAGTCGTCATCTTGGCCAATCCATGTGAACAAATCCAGTTGCTAGTTGATGGTGATGCTCACACCGCTTGGTGTCCGTGAAGATAGATAATAACAACAAATAATATACAAGAATAAAAAAATAATACCAGCTGAACAAGACGAGTGTTTATGTATGTGTGTGAGTGAAGCATGCTGTCAGTCTCTATTGTTGGCATATGTCATCTGTGAAGAGTGTTTGCCACTCAATGCACGCATTCTTGTGTGTAGACCAACTGTCACTTGTGTGGCGCGTCTTTGCAATCAACAACTAGTTTCAGTGACTCTTCTAAACTAGACTTTTCTAAACATAACCTAACATGGATTATACCAGTGTCGATCTTGCCCAACTCAAGGATGTCTCCATGGCACTCGAGGAGAATCGACTTAAGTCCTTTCGAAAATGGCCCTTCAAGACCGGTCCTTGCACTAAAGAAGAGGTAGGTTTTAAAATATGTTAATTTGTATTTCCTATCTTCACAATTCATCATTCCCAACGTATTCATAGCTTGCCAAGGCGGGATTTTATTATGTAAACGAGGATTGCGTTCGGTGCTTTGTTTGCTTCAAAGAGCTTGAAGGCTGGGAAGAGACGGACGTTCCCTTCTCAGAACATCTTCGCAAACAACCTACTTGTTATTTTGCTCAAGAAGGAAAGGAGCAAAATAAGTTGACCATCAAGCAATGGGTCTTGATGACACAGGAAAGAAACAAGAATCTCATTGTAAGTACTATAATTTTTTAAATGACAAATGTATTGCAAATTATTTACGTTCATAAAACTGGTACAGCCGAGTTGATAAAATAACTGTCTTTTTGTTTCTTTTTTTTGTAATTTTCACAGAATATGTTTTTCCAGAATGAGGAGAATGAGTTGAAGAATACAATTGACCAATTCAAAGCCTTTTATTCCACTTTAGGTTGATTTATTTCTGTAAACTTTATAAACTTATCAAATTGCTCGCATTATTAACCAGTTCAAAATACATTTGTTCGACTAATTCAATTTTGAAATCAATAAAAAACTCATGTTTATTTTTTAAATAATAAATACACACTGACCGAATTCATACATTGGCTATTTTAACAATACTGAAGAACTTTTTGTTTTATTTTATTTCAATCAAATGAATTTGTAATTTGATATAGATGAGTGGGGTATTTATTACAAAAGAAAAATTAAATAAAGCTGATAATGATAAAATGTAATGAAATTCAGTTTTGAAAAATGTGGGTTAATTTCTTCTCGCATATTTTCTAGGAATGCCTTCTATGTTACCATTTGATCTTCGAGTTTTTCTTTTTTGTCCAACTTCAACCTTGGGCTAGGAGATAAAAAGAAAAAAATATTACATCATTAATAATAATGAAACAATAACTAAAAAACAATCACCTCTATACTCCTGATTCGTTTGTTTCTGGTAGAATCGGCTTCAAACAAATGTTTTTCAAAGAAATGATGCAATTGATCAATATCATCCTTGAGGGCAGGGTCATAGCTGAGAAGCCTCAGTTCAGCTACCATGAGACGAGTGAAGTGCTCGAAATCGGTTCGCGTCTTAATCTCACCCGTATCCATGCACTTTTTGAAGGTGTGGTGGTCACCTTTCATACGCAAAATAGGGTTCAACTTTTCATATCCCTTCACGATGCTTCTAGACCCGAAAAGGTGAGAGAACAAGTGTTGCATAAGACCGAAAATCTCCCAGCCTTTGGTGCGAACCCACTCGTCCACTTGAGGCTCGTTCTCGGTGGGAGTGGCCACCTCGCCCGAAGGTGTCTTGGGTCCGTTCGACTCTTCCGAGGTGTAGTTGCTGCTCTCTTCCACGCTCGCCAGTCGTTTCTTTGCGCCTCGCATACTCCTCTCCACCTTGATCACGGGAGTTTCGTTGGGTTCACTTTTGACGCCTTGTGAGCGCGTCGATCGGGTTTGGATTGTGTTGGAGGTGAGATGCGTTCGGCGTTTTCGTTTGCGCTTCTCGGCGGTGTTGCCCACGCTTGGCGTGTCGGGCGTGGCCACTACTTCGGGTGTTGTCACCAAGTTGTTCTCCACTTTCACTTCTTGGCTCGGCTCAGACTCCGAAGGTGGCAGTGTGGTGGAATCGGTGACGGACTTGGGGCTGGTCAAACTCTTCACCACCACCTCTTCGACCACAACATCATCGCCCTTTTCAGTGGTAATCACTTGTGAGATCACGGGCATTTGGTTCTCATCGCCAGGCGTGGGTTCTTCTTTCACCTCTTCCAAAGGTTCGGAAATTGTCTCAATTGTCTCCTCCGTAATAGGTTCCACAATTGTCTCGCTGGTTGACTCTTCAATCTCAAGATTGATGGACGTGTAGACAAGTTTGACTATTTCGGGAGTGCCGTTCGGTGAAAGTTCCTCTGGTTCGGTCACCGATACTGATGGTGCCACTGGCTGCTCTTTCTCCTCTTCCACCTTTACACTGGACTCCTCTGGAGGTTTCACTTCCACTTGAGAATCTGGAATCTCCACCACAGTAACTTCCTTTTCCACCTTTGATGGCTCGATGATTGTGGTCTCGACCATTGCCGGTGATGGCTCGGTGACGTTGTTCACCTCGATGCTCACCACATCATTCACCTGGACAGGTGGAGTGACATCATTGGTAATCACCGTCTTCGTTGTAGGTTCTTTCTCTTCAACAACAACAGCTGTTGGCACCACCGGTGTACGAATCGCCTTGGCCGTACTCGGTATCAACTTGGTTTCGTGAACCTTCTTCAACTGGGCAGACAGATTGTGGTAGATGGAGATCTCCTTCTTGCGTCGCTCTTCTTCGGCGAAGATTAGTTCATCCAACTTCTCTTTAGCGACAATTTTCGCTTGCTCATCACCACTATCGATGGCATCCTTCAATAGTTTAATCTCTCGTAGAATTCCCAAATCTTGCCTGCAACGAATTTTGTCATAAACATCGCATTCATTTTCCAATTGTTGAACAAGAAGAGTAGTGTCGGTTTCGCCTCTTCGACCCTTTTGCCTAGTGACAAGAGATTGCCAGTTACAAATTTGTTACATTTTTTTATTAAAACAAACCAAAAACCTACTTTGGAGTATCTACTTTGAATTGTAAATCATCAAATTTGTAACGTTCATTTTCTTTTTTCTGAGCAACAGGCTCCCGAGAGTCTATTTCGCTCCTCTTGCGCCTAGAATAAATAGTTTACAACCAAAACAATTAAAAATATCCAACTTATATTTGAGATAAAGTCATACTTGTCCACGTTGGAGAGCATGTCATAGTATTTGTCAGTGCATATCTTGAGAGAAAACAAGTCACGACGCTCGGGATCGACTTTATTTTCACGAAAATCCCGATAAATCGATGACCTATATATATTTATCAACAAATAATTAAAATTTTTATTTGTCTAAAAATAAATAAATTACCAATTGATATCAGTCCTCCCAGCAACCATTTGAGCTAAGTGCAACTTTTCTTCCGGTAAAAACAAATCTGTAATTTTTGGATTTTGGCGCAAAAACTCCATCACGCCTGCAAGCAATAATAATAATAATATAAATAAAAACAATCATATGAATGTGTCCCATTCTTTGAATCTTACTTTCATAATTTTGTAACACTCCTTCCTCGATAATCTCTGGTGAATTGTTGCAATTCTCCATCCCCAGACTTCAAAGGTGACAGCAATGAAATAAAGCACAATTTAAGAAAATTGAGAGCCGATTAGATTGCCGGTAGTGCCAAAATAGTTGTAACATTTGTGATCAGAAATGTTTCGCACACTCTTGTTGTGGAAGGCACTTCGTTGAAACACAACAAACGCTGAAGCGAGAGAGAATAAGAAAGAGAAAAATACAGTCACCCTTCGCAATAGACAACTATCCATGTGCACATCACTATAAATTTCAATGTTAAAATAAATTGTTTAATAGTTGAAATAGATAAGAATTTATCTTTATCAAAGTGTTATGATTAATACATTTTTGTAATTTAAAAAATTGTCTATAGCGAAGAGTGACTGTAGTCATAGCTTTCTAAGCGCTTTGTCATTGGACACCTACACATAAGACGTTACCAACACTGTGTGTGGGTATAATACATCGAGCAGTACATCGCAACATACCAGAACAACTTTCGACTGTTCGCCAACCCTCATCGCGTCTTGTCTTGGACGCATCATCTCTCTTTCTCGCTTTGACAGCGACTTTGACGCTTTTTAGTGTCTCTCCCATTCACCTGTCACCGCCGTTGCGCTCCCAACCAAAGGTAGTAAGCCCGGGGTTTGGTTTGAATTTCGACTGGTTTCAGTTACTCAAATTATATATTGTTTTATCAGTTGTGTTTATCGAAGCCTCGGCGGGGATTGATTTGTGGCATGCGGTATTGAACGATCGATCTAACTGCTATATTGTACCCCCTCCCCCCTTGTCTGGTGTAGTGATCTTGAAGCTCACACTACTTATCTTGGTGGTGAGATTGCAACTCGGCTCATCTGCCGGCCGGTCTGTCAAAATCCCAAGCAGTGGAGTTGCCGCTGCCGCAGTTTGTCGATGTGTGAAACAAGAATCACGCAACACAAACTTTAGACTGGGCGCCATCCACTGCCGTTGTCTCTTGTTGATATATCTCTAACACACACTATAGTATAGATTATATAAATGAACATCTCTCTTGTGAGACCGTACTGTAGTTTAGCTCGCTCGACACTAGTCAGGCTTAGACAACAAAGGCCTGCCACTGTCTGGTCTACTACCTCGACAAATCCGTTCTTGACGTGTCGAACACTAGTTCACTCGATTGATCGTGCCACCAGTCGCTGTTTGCCTAGACTCTCCCAGAAACATTCACAGATACTGATTTTTCCTTGTACCACCAGCTCATCTTTTTTCTCCACAATGGCGGTAAGTTGCACTTTGTGTCCGTTCACTGTAGTTTTGTTATTTAATATCTATTCTTGACATCCACAGCAGAAGCGAAAAGCTACCTTGATCGGTGTGTTTGAGAATGCAGAGAACAAAGAATCTTACTCGTTCACCTCAGCTGGCAACAAGATTAACAGTGCCACTGGTGGTGCTATTGAGAAGCGCATTAACATGTAGGTTATTTGGGTTACTAAAGCTGTTTTGCATTAACTTATTTTATGTTATAATACTCAAAATAGTATTGGTCCACTCAAGAAGTGTAAAACCAGAATATTTTATGACATTAGTCCCGATCTTCCGGTTTTGGGAGTAGTTGGTTTGGGTTTGAACAGTGCCGGCTTCAACGAACTCGAAGAGTTGGACGAGAAGTTGGAGAACGTTCGTTCGGCGGTGGCAGTTGGAGTGCGGGCTCTGCGTGATCTCGGATCCGTGGAAGAGATTGACGTGGATGCATGTGACAACGCAGTGGCTGCTGCTGAGGGTGCCAACCTCGGTCTTTACTACTTTGATGAACTTAAATCGACTTCTCTCAAGAAGCCTCAAATCAAAGTTAACTTGCTGGCCAGCGATGAATCGACCCAGGCAAACTGGAATCTGGGCACCACTCTGGCCAACGGCCAAAATCTTTGCCGATCCTTGATGGAGAATCCGGCCAACATAATGACTCCGACCAACTTTGCTCGTATCGCGGTAGATACGCTTAGCAAGCTGTATGTGCATTTTTATTTAAATTATTATTTTAATTGATTGATAATGACTTAATTGTTTCTTGTTAGTGGTGTGACTGTTACTGTTCGAGATAAAGCTTGGGCCGAATCAATGAAAATGGGATCATTTCTCAGTGTAGCCAAGGGTTCTGATGAACCACCTGTGTTTCTCGAGGTACTAGCTTAACAACCAAGTTTTAAGTGATATACTGATTTCATATTTTGCACTCGATAGATGCACTACAACAACGCGCCGGATACGAAACCAATCGTGTTTGTTGGCAAGGGCATTACTTTCGATAGTGGTGGAATCTCACTCAAGCCATCTTCCAATATGGATAAGATGCGTGCTGACATGGGCGGTGCCGCTAATGTTCTCAGTACCATCTTTACTTTGGCTTCGAAGAAAGCTCCAGTGAACATAATCGGTAAGAATTTTGTTTGCAATAATAGATTATGAAGATAAATCTTTCTAGGACTGACTCCTCTTTGCGAGAATTTGCCGAGTGGTCGTGCCAACAAGCCTGGTGATGTGGTCACCGCGATGAATGGAAAAACCATCCAGATTGACAACACCGACGCAGAAGGTCGACTCATCTTGGCCGATGCGCTTTGTTACGCACACCAATTTAACCCAATTTTCATCGTCGACATTGCCACTCTCACTGGTGCCATTAATGTGGCTCTCGGTATGTGAGGTGTTATTAATTTATCCAACCAGAAGAGGTTTGAATTGTGAATATTGTTGGTAGGATCGGCTGCGTCCGGTGTGTTTGCTACTTCG
The DNA here is from genome assembly GCA_011762765.2 of Rhinocypha anisoptera. NCBI lineage: Eukaryota > Metazoa > Arthropoda > Insecta > Odonata > Chlorocyphidae > Rhinocypha > Rhinocypha anisoptera. The sequence goes on along the minus strand of WURS02434808.1, from coordinate 1,284 downwards.
GGCAAATACTGGGACTTGCTGCACAAGTGTGGCACCGAGACGGGTGATCGAATGTGGCGTATGCCACTGTTTCACCACTTCACCAAGCAGACCACAGATGGACAGTTGGCTGACCTGGTCAACATTGGCAAGTACGCTGGCCAAGGTGGCTCCTGCATTGCCGCCGCCTTTCTTCGTGAGTTTGTCACCACCCCGAACTGGCTTCACATCGACATAGCTGGCGTGATGGACAATAAAGACGAAGTGACCTACCTCTCTAAGGGCATGTCCGGCCGACCCGTGCGAACCTTGGTCAAGTTTATCGAGGAGGTCTACAGTCAGAAATTGTTTTAATTACTCAAGTAAACATAATCTTTATTTTATTATACGATGATTTATTAATAAACAAGACCGTGTGCAGCTAAGTCAGCGGTCTGTGACTACTGATGAATGGCTCTTTCAAATGATAATAAAACGCAAAAGTTAGCTCAGAAAGTTTAGCAAACTTATTTTTGAATTTAGTAAAGTACCGTTTAAATCGAACTTATTTTCAACTTGAACCAAACCAAAACTGAACTAATGTTTTCCTAACTAACTGTGAAAAGATTTCATGCAAAACTGAACCTTGAATAGTTCTTGTGGTGTGTGCGTGAACTGTAGATATTTAAATACAATATAGAGACATTAAAAAAATTTTATTTTTATATTGAAAAAAATAATTTTTACTGAAATGTGTTAGTAATTTTTCTAAATCTTCAGTAATTTCACAATGGAATCACACTATTTTCTTTAGAAGGAGAATATGAAAGATATAACATATAATAATAACTATCTTCGATTATCCGACATGCCAATGTGAGCTGTGCTGCGTTCGAGATAGACAAGAGGACCTTGAAATCCACCGAGTAGATATTTAAATGCGGTATGTAGTCATTTAAATTTTTTACTGAAATGTGTTATTAATTTTGCTAAATCCTCAGTAATATCATAGAATCACACTAGAGAAAAAAGACGAAAAAGATAAAGTTTTTCAAATTTGAATTTGACGCTAACATAACATTATGGCTATCTTCGATTATCCAACATGCCAATGTGAGCAGTGGTGCATTCGAGATAGGCAAGAGGACCTTGCAATCCGTCGCGTAGATATTTAATTACAGTATGTAATCATTAAAAATTTTTATTTTTGTCGAGACCGAGCGAAGCGAGGTCGAAGACTCTTACCCTTACACCGAAAAACATTCATTGCAGGAGGTTGCAGCCTAGACCATTTGGTATAGAAAGATGATCTATATATCAAATTAC
>WURS02434799.1:0-15474 GCA_011762765.2 Rhinocypha anisoptera | reverse complement strand
CCTAAAAATATAAACAAAAGTTAATGACAAGAAAATTTATACAAAAACATACCTGAAATGGTCTCAACTTATTGGGATCATGGTTAGTTTGCAGCGATAAAGCTTATTCACAAAGACAAAATGGCCTCAAATTTTGGTTGAAACAGAGAAAATTGAGGCTCCCGCGTGGGCCAACAAGACAACAAAGCGAAGAATTCCTTTCTCGGACCACTTGCTGTTTCATTATATACAGTGACTGTACAGACATTGTTGTTGAATCTCATGAGTTTGAGGGTTTACTGTATTATAATATTCGATACATACATACAGTATGCCCTCAAACTTACACGTTGTTGCAAAGGCTAAGTAAAAGGCATAATGCATTAATGGAATTTGATTAATGCCTTCTATTTTGCTTTTTCAACAACGAGGGTTTACTGTATTTCTTAAAAATTTTCTCTTATATATTAATGAATAATATGGTCGTGGCTTTCTATGTTCTATTATTTTTGGTATTCTGCCACTCGCGTTTTGTACTGTGAGAGTTACCCTACTTCCACTGTACTTAACCGATTCGAATATAACTTTCACTGTTGTAATTCGAATTCATCACCAATTCGATTCGTGATATCTGCCTTCCTACATGAGCGTGAACTTTACTCATCAAAACATGTCGGTAAAGTGTTTACATTGTTAATTTAAAATATCGTTTGTAACTTGGTTATATAAACATTATAAGTTATACAATTCATAATAACTAACTAAAAACGAATATTATTTTCAAATCAAAGTAGCAAAGGAAATGAATAACAAAATTTATTTTATTTAGATAAATTATTCAATTTTATTAAATAAATTATACTTGAATAATATTTCTTATTTTAAATAAAATAATATTGTAATCTGTAATCTGTTAAAGTTGAAAAAATTCAGATTGAAAATGCACTACTGCAGTATTGGCAATACTGTATTGCCGCAAGTAACTACATCAACACAATGAGTTGAAATAGTACAATTCCAAACACGTGAGTTTGTTTTGAATTGGTGACAAACCCTGGAAAAACTATTTCTAATCTAGTTTTACAATGTACAAGTGTTATATTCTACAATCCAGAGAATCTAGTCTTTTGCCATGGTGGTTTCATGCAACAATTTAAGAACTTCACGTTATCTTCTCAAGATAGCTTACGTTGGCACAAAATACAAGTATTCTCTCCCCGAGGGCGAGGGTGAACTTACTGTGTTGATCATATGTTTTCTTGTCTTTAGAGGAGTACAGCGACAGACAAGACGCATCGAGGGTGGATTGGACGACGAAGATGGTACTATCCAATGTGCTCTTGAGGTTAGAAGTTGACCGAAGTTAAGTGGAGTGCACTAACTCAATGCATGTTGAATGATGTACAGAAAGCGTTGAACAAAGCCTTAAGACCAGTCTATGGCGCCCGTCTGGCGTTGAGCTCGCGCACTGATGCTGGCGTGCATGCTTTGCAAAATACTGCTAACCTGGACCTGACACACCCTTTCCCCAACACACTCTACAAGCCGTCTTTCATCATTGATGCCACTAATTGTGCTCTGGTCGACGCTGACCATGAGATTACGTATGACACTACTTTGGTTTGCTGTTAATCATTCTCATCTGGATTGTTTTGTTGCAGCCTGCTCGAAGCTCGCTTGGTGCCATCCCATTTCCATAGTCGGATTAACGCAAAATGGCGTTCTTATATCTACCGAGTAGCGATGACTCCTCAGCAGTATCTTTGTAGATCGATAAATCAACATTCACAATACCAATTGCTAAGGCGCCAATTGCCGATTTCACAAGTTAACCGTTGTCACATTGTCGGGTAATCACTTGCAGTTGCTTAATTATTACAAAATTCGACTAATAAATGTTTTAGTTTGGTTGACACTCAATTGGTTAGAAAATCAATGGAACGATTGAAGGGTGAGCACGACTTTGCATCGTTCAGCACCAAAGACTCTAGCGACAAGGAGAAGTGCACAGTGAAATGTGTGGATCAGTTTGAATTGAGAAAGAGCTTAACATCGACTATTCACGAGGCTGGCGCGAGCGACTACGATTCGCAAATCGAATATTTTGAATTCCACATCAAATCGAAATCGTTTCTTTACAATCAGGTTTATAAGAGAAGGCATACCCAATGCAAACTATGACTCAATTGACTTGTCTAAGGTTCGTCGAATGGTAGGTGCTGTACTTGACGTTGGGCTTGGGCGAATAACGCTGGACCAGTTAGACCAGATGCTCAAGAGGCCTCCCTACCGACCGCCTGGGCTTTCCAATATGGTACCCGCTTGCGGTAGGTGCTAACCATTATCTCTCCACGTTCTAACTTTATTTGGTCCCTTTTTAGGTCTCTACCTTGTTGAAGTCGGCTACGATCAACATGGTACCTGTCAGTATGGAGATTATGTGTACTTCTAATAATTATTTCTCTTCCTAGACATGATTCTTGGTGATAATTTTATGGAATATGCTCCTAAAGCATACTATGGAAAAATTTTTGATGATTACTGAATAGTCTTTAGTTGACTTTATTTTTTGAAATATATACATGAACGTTTTATTTTTGATCACTTGATAACTAGTGAAGATAGTGATGGTAACCCATTTTTACAGGTTTAACAAGGCTGATCATTAAGTTCGTGTACTTGTTCTAAAGCTCTGTGAAAGTTAATTGGAGCTTCAGCTTGCCGCGAAGCGTCGCTACAGTCTTTGAAAGTAAGCAATTGGAAATTTTCACTGAAGCAAGCGATTGTCTTGCTTTCCACAGTGCTTTGGGAAAATTATGGGTAACCCTGAATAGTTTGGCGCCATCTTGTGACAGAGAATAAACTGAACAAAACAATATGCTTTAAGAGATTCAAAATATTTATTTGTTGTCACTTTGTTGTTCATGAATCAGGTGACTCAAAAGTAGCAATTTTTATTATCCCCTCATCTATATGACGATTTAGTTACCAAAAAGCACTGTTCAATGAAGGAGTATCAGAAAATTTGTGAACCCCCCTCGGCGAGTCACATGATCACATGGTACACCTAAACCATCCCTTTTTGAATTCTAACTTTGTCTTTGTCAAGACAACTACTATTATTAAACGTTTGAGTGCGTCAATTTAACAGAATAACTTTTTGGTTATCAAAAGTTACTAAGGTATTTTTTAGCTGTCATTCATTGAATTCTTTACGAATTCAAACCATAATTGGCAAAAATGTAGTAAACTCTTGCCGGCACTTTAAAATGTTTAATTTAAAAAAAATAATTTTCATGTAGAATAAAGATGTCAGCGAAAAAATAATGAGATTATATTTAATGTAACACATTACAAGTCATTCTGGCAACTTGTAGCGCCAAAAAATGGCCTACACAATGTTGTTCCAAAACACTTAGCCTAAGCATTTTTCTTTTAGTACTGCCAAGTCATGGTCTGATGAGTTTAAAAAATAAAAACCATCGGACTTTGCGAATTGCCATTCCATCGCACTTTTACGGTAACAAATATAAAAACAAAAAATGTGTATGCCTGATAGTATAGTATATACAGTGTTAGGGATCGTACTTTAATTACGTAAGCATGTGAGGGGAGGGTGGGGGTTAAAATTTTTCATAAACTCCTTCATTAAACAGTGTTTTTAAGTAAGCAAAAGTGCTCACTATACGGGGAGAGGGGGTTAAAAATCCTAAAATATTTTGCCTACGTAATTAAAGTATGACCCCTTAGAATTTTTGCCAATACACTTCTATTATAGATGTATTAAGGCATTCAGCAATCAAGTATAAAATACTATAAGTATAATATACTTTTAATTTTTACTCCATTCTATGAGAACGAAAACAAATATTAGTACCGCCACATGGTAACATTCTTGAGAAGCGGTAATTGACTCCGCCTGGGCTCATTACTTATTTCTAATATTGAATACAACAGACATGTGGATTTAGAGAAGGCTCACTCGAATCGATGCTTCACTGTCCAAGGACTTAATAGAGACTAGAAACTATTGTGTAGAGACTGACCTGCTCTACTACAAACTATTAGGTAGACTTGGAGAGTTTAAGGTAGGCTCTTTAAAGATAGCATCAATCTCGCTCCGGTATGTATTCCATTAAGTACACTTGAACCATCCTTGACAAAAGTGGGTAGAGCTTTCACAAAAATCGTCCCTTGAGAGGCAAGTTCAAAATTCTAGGCATAAGATGCATGATTGGATTAACCCTTTCAATCCCAAAGATTATCAGTAAAAGATAAGCCTTATATCGCTAATTGAATAAGCGGGACACATACGTCCCGATAGCGCCTTTGGGAGCGAAAGGGTTAAGTTAAAATTTAACAAAGAGATTTCATCCCATTTTTTAAAATTATAAGCTTAATAAAAATGACAACTAGATGGCGCTAGGTGCACATAAATTTAAAAATTGTAACCGCGCTTTAATATTCAACGCGCATTCTTGTCTCATTCATTATTGCAAAGCAAACACCATTTGGGCTTTGGCTTTGTTTTTGTGTTATGTGCAAAACAAACCCCCTTCTAGCCTAATTACGCATCATCTAGGGCCAGGAAAAAAAAGATTGTAAGGTAATCATGTTATTTGGCTTTCCTTGAGGGTCAATAGTGTCTAATAGGCCAGGTTTATTCCGGCCTTGTGCTTGTAATAATTAGTGGCAAGACTAATTAAGGCTAAACTGTGTTACAATGTCATCATTAAAAGTTTTATCATTGATCTCTGACATTTGCGTAGCTCCAAGATGGTGTGTCGCGTAGCCGCCATGATGGGGATGTTGGTGTTGTGTCTCAGTCTCTCTCTCTCCCTCTCCCTCTCTCTCTCTCTCCCTCTCTCTTTATTTTTCTGTGAGAACCGAGACTTTGATTCCAATTAATCTCTGCCGAGTGGAGCCGAGCTGTCTGATGTCATGGTGATATACACTGCGTGGTGTTCCATGCGCCCCTCCAGTTGCGGCAACCAGTAGCGGTGGTTAGAGTGGCCCGCTGCAGGGATCTCTCTCTCTCTCTCTCTCTCTCTCTCTCTCTCTCTGGTGATGATGATGGCGGGCGCCAGTGCTTTGCGTTGTCTCTTTGTCTGCTGGAAGGCGGCAGCACGGCGCCGGCTCCAAGTGCCCTTAGCAACAGACCGACTCACAAGCGCGCTTGTGCCGCAATGCCGCATCCACTGGCCTCTACACTCTCGATTTCCTTGTAAACAGAGAGAGAGAGAGAGAGAGAGAGAGAGAGAGAGAGAGAGAGAGAGAGAGAGAGAGAGATACTAGAGACAGAATTGGCCGCGCAACCACCTCCACCGCTGGCGCACAACGCATCTATTGCTGGTCGGTGAACCCAATCAAGCCACGCGCGCCTTGTTGGAACTTCTAGTGAATCAAAGTTCCTCTTCTTATTTTTGTTCATTTTTCAATACAAAAAAACCTCTCAGCTACTTGGAAAGCGCACTAAACAAAACACTAACACAAACCATGTTATATTATTATTGACCTTTGAAAAAAAGTACTTAACTTGGAACAGGCTGGTACTTAAAAAAGGGAATTTTTTATCCATACTAAATTATTGAACTAATTTTATATAAAATGTGGAGTATATAAAATTGAAAAAATAACAAATTACAATCGTATCATTATTTTAGTAGCATACTTGATTGACAAATTTCAAGATAATTTCTTGTGAAACACTGTAAGCATAAAATTTTCCTATATTTGTATATCCAACAAAAAATAATAATTGAAAACCCATCAATTAAAGAATAATCATATTGTAAATGTCCAATCTCATTCAGTGGATTAGTGCAAGTTAATGTGGCATTCAAATTAGAAAAATGCACTAGTCCCAATGGGCAGAAGTGGCATCTCGGCATTCGTTCATTGCAGTCAGTCTGTCACCTGAACTACACACACACACACAGACTACTCTCGCTTAGCCTCACTTTGCCTGTCACTTTTAATTTTTGTTTTGGTTCAATCCATTAAAAAATTAAAATTAATTTTGACTCCCCTCGGCTGCAGCTTCGATTCTCTTCGAAGTTTAATTTAAATTTATCGCCCAACTGGGGGTGTGCATCTAGTGTGCACCAATTTGTCTTATGGTTGGGTGCGCTGGTCTCCAATGGACAGAGAGCCGTGTGGCACAATTGTGTTCCACTGGTGTTCCACCGAGAGGCACTCACCAGCGCGCGCACATTTTCTCTCGTCCTAGCATATAAATAATTAATCGGTACAATTAAATTTAATTATGTTGACTGCCTCTGCGTCCGACCTGGGCTTGGAATATTCTCAATGCTCTGCCGAGCCATTGTCCACTATTGCTCTCCACTCTGCTCGTCACAATTGTGCACTCTCCAAACGTTTCTTCTCTCTCTCTTCTTACTATCATCTACGAATTCCGATTGGTTCATTCTGTAATTAAGAATTGTTTCCATCGACTTTCACTCTAATTCACTTTTGGACTTCCTTTCTAGCAAATCCTGTTGCCATCCAGATCATAGCAATTAGAACACAAATTGCCATCTCTCTGTGATAACTTCCAATCTAAACTAAAGGAAATTTATATTATAATTTAGTCAAATAATAATCAGAATTAATGAATGTTAAATATTTGTATTTTTTGTTTGTTTAGGCTTCTTAATGTTTAAAACAATAAATTTATATTTATTTCGAATGCAAATACTAAGCTAATGTATGTTGTGCATCGGTCCGAGAAATTCGAGTGCAACTTGGATCTAAGCTAGTGCTAGTGAGTGGGGCTAGGCATCTAGGAGAAGAGCACTTGGTGTGTATGTGTCTGGTTGATTCATAAATTGTACCAAAGGAAAGTCTACTTTGACGGGTGTGAACCCGTTCGACCCATCAGTGTTCGGTCTGTCAGCAGTAATTGTGGTAATTTGTTTGACACCCAAGCACCAATTTACGATTTCAATCTTGGTTCTTGTGCTCTCACTTGACTCTTACTCTCTTGCCCTACCGAAAAGTTTTTGGTGCCACCTGGGTGTTTTGGTTGTTTACTGTTGAAATATTTTCTCATTAACTCAAGTCTCACTGAGTCCCAGGAGGTGGTGCAATCAAGTCACATTTCGATGTTCTCTTCACTCTCCCCACTCCGATCATGCCGATCACTTGGGCAAAGCGTCCAAGTCTTTAATCTAGTGCTGCTCAAACTCTCCAGTGGCCTCGCGTCACATAGCTGTACTTGTGTTGAGTGCGCGCTATACATCTTGGACGCGTGCAAGCACCACCAGAGTCAGTCACTCTAATTAGAGCTGTCAATTGCACTCTAGGTGAAGACATGCCGGCAGATCCACTTACGACTTGACGGCTTTAAACTCTCGCACTAGCGAGGACGGCTCGACCCCTCCACAACTTGCACTGTAGATGACAGACACGCGCGCTCCGCGTACTAAGTGCCAATTGCATAATGGCTTCTCCACTTGTCCTCACTCAAACACTAAGCTACAGAAATCAATCTCTTCCGAAGTTTGCTTCGATTTTTTCGATGTGTGTGAGTGAGTGAGTGAGTGAGTGAGTGAGTGTGTGTGTGTGTGTGAAATGAACAAGTCTAACTAGAGCACTTTTATTGAAATTTACACGACATGGTCATAGAAAACAAGTCAATCAGCGTCATCTGAGTGAACTTTGCTCACATTAGCAACACATACCCATCAAAGCTTAAACGCGCAAATAGATTATTGCGACATCACTTAGCAATGATGCACACCTGTCTGGTGTGTATGCAATTTCCGGTGAAGCATATTTTGCTGTTGTTTAAATTCTAGCATTAATAAACGTCAGGTTGAATGATTCAATTTGTCCGACTGTGGTGCTAACACCAATGAACACCAGTCGGAGAACATCGACCTGAATGGAGAGTTGCAATTGCTCGAATTCCACTTCACCCTTGCAATCTTCATTGGTGACTCATTTCTCATGCTACGATGAGATAAATAATAAAACATAGTCAGACAAGTTTATTAACATTTAACTTTGTGCAGCACTTGCACTCAAAAACAAGCGATTTCGGTAGTTTCGTGGTAGCAATTGCACTAGTAGTTTGTCTTAAGAATTGCAACAAAGATTGAAGCAAATAGCTTGAGGCATTTGCATGTAAAATCGACTTATATATATTTTGAGACACAAAAATCATTCACAGATTTACGATGTATAAAGTGAGAAAAAAGTCCTTGATAGACAAACCAGAAAGCAGGAAACTAGTTCATCAAACCAAAACAAATACGTAGCCAGTTGGGCAAGTCGGCTATCAAATTAGTGCACAACCTCGCCATCGAAAAATTGCATTTTCTACTTTTATGATCTGGAAAATGACTTGTAGGACAGAATGATCGGACACACCGAGGCACATTTATACAATTTCCGAGTCCCGACGAGACAACCATCTGACACTTTGCTTTTGTTATGGATTGCAAAGCTCCATATTGTCATCCACTAGATCGATTCTATCGATTGTCAGTTGTACAACTCATAGCTTTGTAATGGAGGAATATATGTCAACAAGGTAAGAATGACTCCATTTACATCTGTCCAACTGTCAGTTTCACAATATGAGCATAAAATTTTATTTAAAAGTTGTTAAGTATTATTATTATTTATTCTAATCCATTGAAAGGACCGAAACAATTCGAGAAGACTACAGTGAAGTGAAGTTATGATGACAAGGAGACGACATAACAGCAGCATGTTGGCAATAAATTTGGAATTTTCTCCCATTGTTCTGACACATATGTTTGCAAGCCAGTTTTGAAATTTATTTTTCAACACTACTAAACATGTGTGATTACTATTTCGTTTGTTTATTTCAATTAAAATTTTATACTTAAAACTGTTGAAATTCTCGAACACTACTGTGATTTTTCACTTTCGCATTTTGCATTTTTGGTTGTATCTTATTTTTTAATAAACCAGTCAAGTTATTAAAGCAGATACTTGTCCTGTAAGTTAACAATTTGATTAAGATTAAAATAAAATTGTTTCTTTAAGTAAACCTATTTTCTAAATTAATAACTAATGTAACCAAGAGGGTTGATGTCGAGTTGTGTTTGACAGTTCATTGTGTGCTTATATATACAGTGGTTTGTCTTATCATCATAGCACATGCCACACTCATAGTTCACAGGTTATCTACTAAGATGGCACCGCTACACCTCCCCCTCAAGAGGGCCGCCGTTAGGTGGTACTCTTCTTGGTCTTCCCCGATTTCGAAGCACTCCCAATGGAATGTTGTCGATAAGGCACAAACTAAGATGGTCAACGTGCACCCCATCTTTGAATGCGCCATTTTGACCTTCAATGCGGTAAACCCGGGGGTTGTTCAGACTACGGTGCGCCAAGAAAGGTCCGAGAGCCGTGTCTCGTAGTTTGGATTGTTGATTCGTGACAACATTTTTCCACCATACTCGTTTGTTGTGATAGTCTGGGGGAGGTCTTGTTCTGTTCCGTTTGTCATAATCGTTTTTCATCTTGGTTTCAGCTTTTTTGATGTTTTCTTTGGCAATCGTAACGATTTCCCCATGTGGTCGACTCAAACTTGGGTGAGTGTCATATTTGGCATCGAGTGGAAGTCGGCCTACTATGCCAAAAAGCACTTCATACGGTGACCATTGGGTTACAGAGTGCTTGGTTGCCCGATACACTTCGAGGATGGATGGTAGCTGCGTCTCCCAGTCTCCGCCGGCCGCGCGAAGCATTTCTTCAAATGTTCGATTCCACCGCTCAGCTAATCCATTGCATTGATGCCGATACCGTGACGTTAAGTGATGTTGCACTCCGTGATCGGTTAGGAACTGTCGAAAAGCTTGCGATTCGAACTGTGGACCCCGATCCGTGACAATCTCCATTGGTCTACCTAACTGTTCGAATAGTTCATTGAGCCAATCGGTGATGGTCTCTGCATCGGTAGTTTCTACCGCTAAAGCTTCCGGCCACTTTGAAATACGATCCTGTAGGCATACCGCATACTTTTTTCCAGAAGCTGAGTAGTCCAACTCAACCGTATCCATGCACCATTGATCACCCGGCATCAAGTTCGTCGTGTCAGTGGGAGTGAGTGGTGCTTTTGGATAGCTTCTCACTTTTCTCCGTGCGCACGTTTCGCATTTTTTCACGTGCCCCTTAATCTGCTTCATCATGGCCGGCCAAAAAAACCGCTCACGTGCTACCGATAACATTCTCTCTGTACCGATGTGAGCCAATTCATCGTGGAGGTCTGAAAGTAACTCCGATCGGCGATGCCTGGGTATCCATAATCGTCTTTTCCCATCACCTACAAAGTAGATCTTCCCGTTTTCCTCGGTGTAATCCGTCGGTCTTGTTCTCATTCGCTGTTCAAGTTCTGCATCTTGTTGGTAAACATCTACCAACACTCGGATCCGGTTGTCAATGCGGCTGAGCGCGTCAGCATCCACGTTTTCTTTACCGGGGATGTGATCTATCTCCCAACTTTGGAACTCAGCTAACCGTCTCGCCATTCGACCAAGCCGTCCATCAGAATTGGTCATGGATCGAAGCCACTTAAGAGGTCTGTGGTCGGTCTCGATTTTAAACTCCCCGCCCATGAGGTAATGGCGAAACTTTTCCAGCGCCCACATTAAGGCAGTGGCTTCTTTGTCTATGGTTGGGTATTTCTTTTGGGTTTGGTTAAATTTCTGACTAGCATATGACACTACGTGTCGTTTGCCATTTTCCTCTTGTTGCAACACCGCTCCCATGGCTTCCTCCGACGCATCCGTGCGAATGATAAACGGTCTATCAAAGTTTGGTAATCTCATCACTGGCTCCGAGATTAGTGCTTCTTTCAACTGCTGGAACGCCTTTTCGCATCTCTCTCCCCATTTGAATTTCATTCCTTTCCTGGTTAAATCAGTTAGAGGTACGGTTATTTCCGCAAAACTTGGAATCAAATCTCGATAATAGCCCGCGAGTCCGACAAAACGTTCCACCTCTTTGATAGAATTTGGTCGTGGGAAGTTTCGTACTGCTTCCACTTTTTCTTCTGATGGGCTACGACCTTCCTCTGAAAGCTTGAAGCCAAGAAACTCCAATTGCTTCACTGCGAACGAGCACTTCTTCTGTTTTAGACGTAACCCGGCTCGGTCTAGTGCTTGCAAAACTTGACTAACATGCTCTCGATGTTCTTCTATAGATTTGCTAAAAATGATTACGTCATCGAGATAGCAACGTACATTATTTAAACCAGCTAACGCCTTGTTCATTACACGCTGAAATGTTTGTGGAGCTGTAGCAAGCCCAAATGGCATGCGATTGAATTCGTAAAGCTGCCCATCAAACCGGAAACCTGTCAATTCTTTGGAATTTTCTTCCACCTCGACTTGGTAATACCCTTTCATGAGATCCAGTTTAGAAAACACTACTGCGCCCACCAGTGACTCAAAAATCTCATCAATGCGTGGCATGGGATAGGCGGTCTTCTTGGTCATGTCATTGAGACGCCGGTAGTCAATTGCAAGTCGGATGGAACCGTCTTTTTTAGGAATGACCACTACTGGAAATGCCCAGGCACCTTTTCCCAATCGAATTGCTTTTTCTTCCCACATCTGTTTGATCTCTTGTTGAGCCATTTCTCGCCACTTAATCGGTACTTTTCGTTCGGGAATACAAACTGGTTTAGAGCCGGGAAGCAGTTCAATTTCATGCTTTTCGATCTCTGTTCTTCCTACCGTGTCAAACATGTGTTGAAACTTATTTTCTAACATCTTTTCGATTTCCTTGTCGTTGCATACAAATTCTTTTTGTTGCCACTCTTCCTGGTCTTCAACCAGATCCTCGGCCATTATGTGTAGAAGTGAGTCAACACATGACCCTACTGTTTTTTCTTGAGTTTCTCCCTTGGCTAGAATGACGTTCTCACCGTTAATGGTTGCCATCACATTACCAGCACGATCCCAGCGAACTAGGTTGTCATTGATAAAGTTTCGTCCTAGTATGGCTTGATCGATGTCACCGATGACAAAGTCCGTGGAGAACGACTGTGGTTTTTCAACGCCTACCACCTCTGCCACCATGTAACCAAGAGGGTTGATGTCGAGTTGTGTTTGACAGTTCATTGTGTGCTTATATATACAGTGGTTTGTCTTATCATCATAGCACATGCCACACTCATAGTTCACAGGTTATCTACTAAGATGGCACCGCTACACCTCCCCCTAAAAATCTAATGAACTTTAGGTCATAATAGTGGAAAAGAGTTGGTGTCATGATTGTGAGAAAAAAGTCTTGCTCGGCAAGCGTGGTTAGTGTGGAGCAAGCCAAATCAAGGGGTCGCATCGATGTTGTGCTAAACCGGAGCCAATTAAATGGCTCAACCTGTGCGAGCGCGCGAAAGTGCTGCACACATGAAGACCGAAAACATCGGCTGTGGCATGTGGTAGAGTGCGACAGATAATCAATCATATTGGCACGACAGCCAATTTGCCGATAGATCGCTTCTAAGGAAGGGGAAAGAGAGAGAGAGAGAATGGGCCGATGGCCACCACCGGCGAGCTTCTCTGGGGCAATAATCAGCACTACTACCACTAGCATCAGCTTTGAGTTCTCTCTCTCTCTCTCTCTCTCTCTCTCTCGGGTTCCTTGTGGCCAGACTGCACTCAATGATGGTGCCGTGGAGCCACTTATTGATGATGATCACTGCTCACACCGCGAAGATGATCTGGCCCAGTGCGTTCGAGCTGTGACATTAGCATAGCGATTCAATTAATTTTGCAATCGAGATTCACTCACTGCCACTCTCACTACTCCTCTACCGATGGCGTCGTATATGATAGTCGAACACAATAATTGCTCTTGGTTTTGTTATTTTTCTTCTCCAACTAAGCATCCAAACCTTTTGATTCTGTTCATTCGCTGTGTGTTCGATAATGATGTTTCAAAGTTCCAGGTAATGCTATAGTACACTGTCTTAATTAAACTTGGCATAACTTTGATTGGTAACCCAATTCGATAAAAACAACAACCAACGCTGTAATGACTCTTTGGTGAATTCATTCGCTAGAGATCAATGGCGTATCGTAGTTCCACTTTCCATTTGCTTAAATTAGGCCTTGAGTCTGTACAATTCAAATAACACAAGTTGCTCGTCTTTCTACTAGATGTCGTTGTTTAGGTGTTTAGTAAAATGTGTCTTGATTAAAGCTTTCACTTAGAGAATATATGTTTAGCAAATGGTGATCAAATTCAATTTCGGAAGCAAATGAGCTTTATAAAATGTAGATGTGATAGTGTAGTATGACGCAGTGCGCAACCGTTATATATGTTATGTTAAGCTGCAACAACAAAGCTGTGATGATGAATGCGTGCAATCTCATCGCGAGACTCATTGTTTCACTCAGACGCACAGTACCTTTTTCAATTATTTGTTTTGTTCTGTCTGTCATGTCAAAGGTCGCCATTGTCCAGTGCTGTCACTGGCATGACAGATTAGGTTTGAGATATTTTTCCATTCACGCATAGATACGCGCTAGTACTTCTTGCTCGCTTCACTCGGAGTGCTCTGATCTTATCACCATCACTGTGAATATTCAACCAGGTTCATCACACACATAATTCCACATTGCGCATTAACAAGGCATGCTGATTCTATTCAATGAATCTAAATGAACATGGAGACATACCAGAGCCAGGGAGGGAGAGAGGAACCAAGATGTTGATAAAGAATAAATGCAAAAACAAACAAACAAATGTGCCAAGTTTGTTGACCTCTTGTTTGAGAGATCACAACAGTTCCAGAGCAGTGCAACTTAGATTGACGTCATCAACATCAGCATCATCAGCATTCTAGTTAGCTCGTTTTGTCTCTCAAAATTCACACAAAAAAGTCATTTAAAAACTTTTATGCTAAAAGCTTTAATTTGGCAAGACGGAAAGGCTAAACACTGTCTGGTGATGAGATTCGATTTCAGATTGGTCCTATCAGAGTTGAATATCTAATCAGACTCGTGGAGCACAGTGGCTACCACTGAGACTCATTCATCATTTAAACCATGCGCACGCATCATTAAAACTCTTCCTATCGCAATGAATGTTATATCTCAATTTTACATAAGTGAGATAAACCCAGCTTCTATTGTCTCTTTCTCTATCTCTCTTGCAATGAACTTAAAGTCTAAACTTGCATCACGTAAGCCATTTCATAGGAGAGAGTGGTAGCGAATCCAATTAACCCTTGCCCGTGTGTAACCGGAGTTTTGTTCCGTCCAACCATGTCTTGTTGTTGCCTTAAATTAAACTTGGAATTTTATTTTTGATTTTTCCATCAAAATTTATGGTCAACACAAAGATTAAAGGTCATTTAAATTTACGAATTTTTAAGTTATTACAACTCATACAAAAGTTGGTTGTCGTAGCAAAAAACCGTGATATTTTAACTTAAAACTTTCATAATCAGAAACCCTCACAAATTTTTAAAATAATTGGTTTTTTAGTTTAATTTATAATCAAATAAATAAAATAATGCTTGCAATTATTTTTTTTGGTTTTAATTTAAGCAACAAAATTTATTTATTTAATATTCTGCTTTGCCTATATCTAGCCAAGATAGCGCATCCCTTTTTATTTTAATAAAAAAGCTATTGTTTTGTAAATATTTTTTTGTTTAAAAAGATATTTATTTAATAGACCAGTGCAAAAAATAAAGATAAGGTTTTTTGTCCTAGCTTTATTTTTGGTTCAAAAAATGATAGCTAAAGATAAGTTAATGGCCATTTACAATTTCTAAGATTTGAAATATGAAATTTTGCTAAATTAGTCTCTTAAGAAGGCTTTCTAACTACATATATCGAGTCAATCTGTTGGGAGGCAAAATAAATAACGCTAAGCACCGTTTTTATCTAAGAGGTTTTACAAGTGAATTGCAAAAACTTTGATCACCAATTAACACAATTATTTGAGATTAGAGCTTTTTTATATAAATTGTTTTTTGATTGAAAATTTTAATTATATTTAATTTAATTACTCGAATTGAAATGGCATTGATAGGAGATTGAATAAAGAAACAATTGATGATAGATGAGGGTAGCAGTATTGTATTGTACCTTGAGTCCCACTAAGCTAGGTTTAGTGAGTCAGTGATCCATCAATCGAATTAGCATCACCACGAGGGACAAATCGTCACTGCCATCGATTTCTTCTCAATCTACCGGTTCAATTAGTTTTTAATTGTAAAATCTTCTATGCCAAGTACTTCACATTCTCCCTCTTCCTCTTTTTTCTTCTCTCTCTCTCTCTCTCTCTCTCTCTCTCTACTTTGTACTGTTCATCACCAATGCCAGTGTGTGATGGATGATAATATAAATTTAATTTCAAAATCTAAAGTGCTGTGTTACGTGTGGTGGTAGTATAATTTTCAATTTTAAAACAATTACACCACACACACACACTCTCTCTCTCTCTCTCTCTCTCTCTCTCTCTCTCTCTCTCTCTCTCTCTCTCTCTCTCTCTCTC
>WURS02434791.1:0-15475 GCA_011762765.2 Rhinocypha anisoptera | reverse complement strand
CCATAAACACCCCCACCACACGTGGAAACAATGGACGACGACCATTGGGGGGGGGGGGGCGGGGGGGGGGGGAAGGTCTTCGAATGTTGTCCCCCATTGTCGGAAGGAGAGTGCGTCGGGCGAGGGCGGTTGGCGGTGTTGCCGTTTCAATTACGCCCCCGACGTTTGTCCCCGAATGCAGCGCGCGGGAATTCTCGGCCCGGACTTGATTTCCACCGGCGAAGCGTCCGCGGCGTCTCGTGTGCGCCGCCCTTTCACGGATTCCCACCGGTCGAAGTCCCGGCCCTCCCTCGCGACGACACCCGATCAATACGTTCCCGGGCCGACTTGTATTCCGTAATGATTTTGGTTCCAAATTTCTGACGTTATTTCACACCGAATCATTTCGGAAATAAAAATGCCAAACATTTTGTGGGATATGGTGAAAGCTCTCTGTTTAATTCCGGGCCCACGTGAAGTTTGAGAATGGGATGATTAAAAAAGATAAGATAATTTGTGGATATGTTGCGTGTGACAGAGGTTACGTATAAAATATTTAATACCGGCAGTTCTTCCGTATTCCTGGATGGATCATCATCATAGGCATATGGTATATATCTGCCTTTTTAAATTCACCATCCAAGTCCCGGTCGCCTCGTTCCACAGTCCTTTTCCCTCGCGGGGCTTATTCCATAGGGCTCCTGACTTGACATGTTGTGATAGCTTCAACGTTCAGCTCTTGAGCCCTCATTCCTTACTCCATCTTCATTGATGGATATTGGAGCTGTTGTATTTAACTATCTGATTCGCCGATGATCTGCGAATTAGGTTGTAAAATTTGAACTTCAAGCCGGTGTTAGACTCGTGTCGGATGCCCCTCGATCGCTCGGGTGTCCACTACACGTACATCTACATAATACCCTGCAAGCCGCCACAAGGGCGCGTGGCAGGGGGTGAGCCACCAGCACACAGTCACATGCACTCCCAATGCACATGACACAAGTCATGCATTACGCGCAAAAAGAAGAAATCATATCATGCAAAAACTCATACGAGAACAACAAAACATGCTGGATAATGCCAGACCGCTCACAACAAGCATGCATAACAACTAAAAAATGTCCTTACCAAGTGCAAGGCCAAGATGAGGCCCCCGCCGTCTAGCGAACCCTCCAGCCAGCGCGCGCATGCCGTTTTAGGATCCTCCTTTGAAAATTTCTCCTCCGCCCCCTCCGACCACTCCTCCCTTTCCGCACTCCCTCCCTCCCCGTCCACATCGTCCCCTCACCCCCTTACCGTCCTTTGCCCCTCCCCCTCCACCTATGCCCTCCCCCCCTCCCACTCCGTATCGAGGGACCCTCACCCCCACCCCCTATATCTCCCTCCCTCTCGCTCAAACTCACTATCTCTTTCGCTAAGCCCATGTCCCTCCTCCTCCTCCTCCTGCCTCCCAGCCTTCAACCCTCTACCCGGCACCCCTTCGTTCCTATCATCCGCTAGGGCTCAGGAGTCTCGAGCGTGGAGATGATGGTTGCTTCTGGGAAAGACTTCTAGGGAAGGAAGGGATCTCCTTCTCTCTTTCTTTTCATCTCTCTCGCCCCAAACCCCACCTCCGTCCCTATCTCGTCCGAGCCCAACCCCTCCTTCACCCCAATCCCACCACGCCAATTCCATCAACCAGGTGGCCGGGATGAGTAGAAAATAAAAACAAAAAATTTCCAGTTTTATTTCGAGATACCTTTCGCAGAGGAGATTCGTTGTAAACATAACGGCGAAGCGAATTGAGAAATCAGAAAACGATTATTTCGTTGTATCGTGCTTCGAATATTCGTATAGTATTATTTCGAAAAGAAAAGACAGCACATTTCAACTAAGATATTGGCATTCAAAGACGTATACGCAGTCATGCTGGTCACGAAATACTTTCAAACCATCGTATTGCATGAGCGTTTTAGAGTTGAAGATTAGAAAATATATCTGAAGCACAGAAGTACTAAAGCTCGGAGAAACCTGTTCAAGTCGCAGAATTGAAAGAAATTGTTTTCCCGGTTTGAACACAAATTCAGACAGACGAGATCTTCCTGAAACTGGTTTCTGGTTTTCACATCAGGATAGAGGAACTGATTCCTCTAACCTTATGTGAAAATTTTCACACTATCGGGCAGAAGATGATAGTCCAGGGCAGATACTAATGGAAGTAAACCAAAGCCTTCCTGTTTCGACTGTCTAATTTAACAACCGATTGCAACAGTATGACGCCAACAGGCAATGAGTAAATGCAATAAGACGCAAGGGTCTTTCTTTTTACAATGCCTTTCTATCCCTCACTCCCTCAATTCTTAGAATTTATGTGGTCTCTGTTCGCTGTTTGGGCGACCCTTCCCATATACTACTTTCGCCCAAATCTCCAATGTTCTCTTCCAAACGCTCTCATTCCTCCACCCAAACCTACGACGCCAAACCCAAACAACACCGTTGAGCGAACAGTGGCAAAGAATGAAATCGTAAAAGGTATCGATGGGTGATTTTATATTGATAATGTCCTCACACTTAAGAACTATTCACCGTTAATAATGCCAAAATTATTAAACTTGCTGCGTAAAAACCATTCCATTGCTGTGGATTACATGCTTTCGACTCAGCGTGTCATGACAGTCAATTTTTGCATTCCCATAGCTTGTCATAATTAAGTGTACAAAACATACGTCCAAATAATTAAACAGTAAACATGAAGAGAAGAATTTTCATAAAATAGTTACAGAAACCACAATACGGTCTAAAAATATTTCAATTCTGCTAAGTAGCTACCTAATGGTAATTCAATAGTCAATAAATTCCGAAAGAATGAGGATCTACCGAAGTAAAAAAATAATTATGCTGCACGAATCAAGATAAATAGGTAAATAATGAATATTATATTTACCTCTATATATTATCAGATTTTGTGAAAGATTTCCACTGCCGCAGCCAATAATATAGAGGTCAAACTGCACTTGACGAAAGCGGCTACTAGATGCTTAAACCTCTTTTTTCTGGTTGCCAGACTCCCAAGCCTGAAAAACGGATGAACCTTATTAGTGACATTTCACAAGCTACATATCATTATTTCTTTCCATTCAATTATTTTAAACATCATGCAGTTCATGATTTATAAACTGAAATACTTGAACATCATTTCGATAAGTAAAACATATTACGAACTAATAGGAAATGTGGACCATTTCTTGATGCAATCATGGACAGATATGTAACCATGTAGGTATATCCGTCCGTTAAAGGAAAGGGCTTACGAAAATTTAAGAAGATATTCTCTCGATTTTTTCGAAAAACTTTTCCTGAGTCCCGTTACCTAAGCCACAGTTACCAACACCAACTTTTCATCTCTTCTTTCCCGTCCATATTTTTGAATGTGATGCCCGGTAAATCGTATTTTCCTCAATCTTCTCTCCTTATGAATTAGGACAGTCGCGAAAGGACAACCACATAAATCTCAATTTCGAAGACACAACAAATATATTCACCGAACTTTTCCTCACGCCGCTCGACTGCTTCTGCAGCCGTCTCCCTCCACAGGGACCATTCGCCGAATGGAAAGAGAATGGGATTGGGCAGGGCGCCCCCTCTCCCAAATATTTCCTGACGAAGGGGCCCATCCCCCCACCCAACTCGTGAGCTATGCATAAACTAAAATCTTTGAAATTGGGTGTGCTGGACCAAATGACGGTGTGACAGAATCTGCACGAAAAGAAAGTTGAGTATTTCTAATAATCATGTATGATAATGAGCAGTGACTGCAGTGTCTGCAGTGACTGCAAGTCTGCAGTGACTTTAAAACAATGCAACTGCTCATCCTCTCACCTGCTCATCACAGTCCCAAGGTACTGTCACAACTGGAGGGATCATCTATTATCGCAATTCAGGAAGTGAATTTTTTCCTTCAAAAGAAGTGTGGGTATCAGTTTTCACCACGTGTACGAGTTCATTTTGAGAAATCTCGAAAATTTTGAAAACAAAATTCGAAAACCTTGGCTTTTTGATAGTCTAAATATGCACACATAGATCCACTCGATCAATGTTTTTTTATTGTATGCCAGCAAATGACGATTAACCTTAATGGTTCTGTTGATCCAGGCAGAGTTACGAGATGCCTTGACCATGCAGTAATCCCAGTCGAGGGTTATGGAAGTATGAGACACGGCCGACTTTCCTTCTAGCTGATCCTCGACCGTTTATGCTTTACAGGCGGTGGACATTTTTATGACTTTATAATCATTAACTCTTTCATCTTCATCATTTTCACAATTCATCAGACTTAAAATTGGGTTGACTAATGTTGTCCATTACTGTCCATGCATCTTTTCTATTACTCTTAATATTTTTGCTTATAACCTCCACTCATTCTTGATTCACTTATTGTAGACCTTTCATTGATGCCTATGTCTTCTTGGCTTTGGGGCACATCATTAACTCCTTCGTCCCATTCGGGATCGTCCTTCAGATTTCTTGTCCTCCGAATTTTTTCACCTGATAAAATCAATTGATTTCATTATTAGGCCATTACAAGCGATAGAATATCAACCAATAGTCAAGAGAAGTGGAGGAAGGCCCAGAACAAGATGGTAAAGTGAAGCCGGAACATACTTAGAAATCCTAATCCTGGACGGAAGGAGAAGATAAAGATTAGGCCAACTTGTCCCAAAGAGCATCCGTTTCTCAGCAGTCCATTTCTTCTTCTTTACAGATATTTCAGTGCATTTGCTTCCAACTCAGCTGTCCTAGAACCCCTCATTGGTTATTCAATTCATCCATTTGAATTTCAATAGCCTCCTACAGAAGAGAACTTCCTTGCGTTTACTCGTCTGCTGACATTATTATCCAAGTCTTATTGCCGTAAAATAGAATAGTCCATTTGATGTGAATGAAAAGTGCTCTAACCTCCATGCTCGTGTCACTGGCTGTTAGTAGGCTCTCTTGCCAGTAGAACGTCTTCTTTTGGCTGCTCCATTCTCACATTCCCTCTCGAGCATTCAATTATCGTTCTCACTCCTTCCAAATAACGCAACTCCTCTACTTCTCCTGACTTTCTATTTTCCATAAATCGACGTCAGGCACAATTTTATATGATCGACACTCTTCAGAACTAACATTCCTTTTATTCAGTTAGAGGGCATGCAAAAATTATAGCGAATAAAAATGCGCCATAAAGCCTTTAACTTAAATTTGGATTTGTTCAATGCTATTTTCATTTAAAAATTTAACTTAATGGGAAAAGGCATGTGACCCACTTACGAGTATTCGCAGCAAATACGATCTCATATATCCGTGAGGAGTGCTAAATACACACACAGTCAATGTAAAGCGCCAGCAGAAGGAACGGCGTAGATATCAACTTTATTGAGATCGTAAGTCGATTGTAGAAGATACAATGGTTATTTTGAATACTGTCCTCAAAGCTCTTGACACCTTATTTTCGATGTTATCCATTTGAAAAAAGCCGTCCTCCGTTGAGCGACAGGGAACGTTTTATCGAACTTTGACATTCTGATACCAAGTATTTACTTGTTTAAACACTAAGTCGTTCAAGTTAGAAATCACCTTTCCGCAGCATTTATGTTCGTCACAAAGTTTTCATAACGTTAGGGGCCTAGTGTGTTTAAGTAGTTGGTTTTCTTTTCTGTAAAATCGTAATATATAAATATTTTTTACCTTATTCATATACGTACATGTAATAGCCTAGGTTCCCGAGCACCCAACTCAGTTTTTACTCATACCATTAGAGTTTAAATTAGCATGGAATTCCATATCAGCTGGATTCATAAGCGGCTGATAACACTGAACTATTTCGGTGGGTATCGACACATATACACAAATGTGAAAATCATACTCACACCTCGGAATTGAACGCTTTGAGGGGAGAGAAAGCAAGTAATTCCCCAATCGTTAATAACTTTGTGAGGAGGCAGGTGTTACGTATCACCTGCCTTTCCAAATATTAAGCAAAATCAGGCATTGGAAGAGAGCAGATCAGTTAGAAAAGCAATACCGGTTTCCAAAAACCACGGTTTAATAATCCCCTCGATCACGAAACCTAAACCTCCAACCGATGGCAGAGTGACAAGTAATTCTTGGAAGTAATAGTACTTTTTTTTATAGGGTGCATCAACGGCTATGGTCATTTAGCAACTCTTCGAATAATATGAAAAAACCTTATTGGACAAACAAAACCCCATTGCCCTAGGAGGAACATTTTTTTGTCGATATAAAATATTGAAATAAATTAAATAACTATATTAAAATGCATTGATGATGCCTTAAAAATCAGGCCCCAACCCCTTTTAAAAACATGAAAACCATACCTATTGTTGTTTCCCCGTCGCCTAAGATGACCTATAAGTTCCCTCGTATGATATATTTTGGCATTCTGTCATAGGGTGCCTAATAGTTTGAGCGGTGTCACGGTCGTAACGACGAGGAGGGATCCTGGGGATGGAGAACAGAAATGCGCGCGTGGTCTATCCTCAGCCTCGAAATGACTACTTTCTCACTCGTGGAATTCTTATTCGTTTTGAATGCTGCGAGGAGTGGAGGACATGGCGAGTGAGACTCTCGAATAGTGTTTTTCAGTCGGTAGGTACGCTTATCTGGGGCATCGACTCCCATCCTGTCATAAGGATATCAGGCCCGGCGGATGAAAAGACCGTCGAGACCTTTTACCGTCATCATGATCTCCCTCGCCAAGTATTTTTTCTCTCACCGCACACACCATTAATGTCTTTCCTTTTCGTGGAACTCTCCATTGAAAAATAAAAATTCTTTGTAGTGGTTCAGTGTATCATGCTCTATTTCACCACACTCCGTAATCTTGCCAATGCTCCTCTGTCCCATTCTTATATTGTTTCAGATCCACTCTTGAGACTTCTAAAATGCCCTTCAGTTTCTTCGGCGGCATCCGCCTAATGTGTGGCCTATCTTCCCCTTCCTCCAGAACATTTATTCTACCCTCAGGTCTCTTCGACGAAAATACTTTCATCCCCTCATCGTAATAACAGCTCACAATCAATATCCTAAATTTTGTTGGATCTTGGAATTGCACGGTCACCGTAGGTCGTTAATGAAACCCGATAATCTCGATAATGAAATCCCGATAGCGGACGTGTCGCCGCCGAGGAGCAGTGGAGAATAACTAACCCTCCCAGTTTATCGTGTCGCGAATCGGCCTCAGTTCGATTCCTATGGAGGACTGCTGCGGAATATTTAACCCCGCATTCCGATTCCCACCGGTGCGATTTTCAAGAAAAGAACACTTCATGTGCAAAGCTGCGCTGTGTGGTATGTGCGATTGCGTGTGGGGGAGAAAACTTCCGCAAATATAGGTTTCCACCCGTCATTTTCCAGACCATGCAGAGTTAAAATACTCAAATCCAATACCAATTGCAATGAAACAATATTATATAACACTACACTGATATTTCAATCAGTGTACTGTGACGTAATATTGTTTCGAAAAGTACTGTACGCATTGACAACAGTGTATTTTCCTACCGAAACCGATCCTTATCTTTTCAATTACCACGTTATGAAACTTCCACCACCAAGACTGAATTCGATCGAGTATGAAAACTTTTTTTGCGCTTGTTTTTTACCTAAGCGTAGTTCTGAAACGTTTACGCATTACCCAGCAAAACTTGAACAAACCCTTAACCGCTAACTGCAACCTCAGTGGATCTCCGCCAACATTATTTACACATCCGTTCAAGCAATTTAGATTCAGAAAATAAAATGAATCCCCGTTTCGCGAAATCTTAAGGTGATTTCATTCCACAGGGGCATCTTTCAACCCTCTCCAATCTCTCCCCCCTTCCCGCCCCTAAAACTTTAGGAGTAAAGCGAGGGATTTGCGAGGCATGCATTTTCTTCTCAACCCTTCTAGAGGAGGTGAAAAAATACTTCTCGAACTCGGGAGTTCCAAGTCACTCTTAACTATCAACGCCGTTCTTAATCCTTCCGTTCGTGCCTACAAGATAACTTCTTTTTTATTTTCAAGTATTTCTGCGAGGAAACTCTTTCTAAATTTAACTATCTATATCTAACTACATATATTTTTCAACTATCACACACATTTAAAAAACTGTACGTAATTAGGATTAGAACTGAAACACACAAGAGAACGATCACATACACAGCCAATATAGAAAGATAGAAAAATCTGATTCAAAACAGGGTAATATTTTCCTTGTCCGGGAATTGAACTATTGATCATCCGCTTCTCGAGTCCGCTTCTCTACCAAGGAATTAATTTTTTTATGGGGAATCACAAAGGGCTGATAAGCAGACAAACCAAATGTACAGATTCGTTTGTCCAGAGATGGCGCTCATTGTCTATTCCATAACATATAAAAGATGAGACGAACACAAGGAAAGAAGAATAGGAAAGGGCAAAACACTGACATATATATGAATATAAATTCATTTATGTATGTTTATAATTATTAGTATTCCTTAAGAGAATTTAAAACCGCTAGGTTCAAGTATGTCACCCGGTGCCTGAAGATTTAGAATGAGATTTAACGAGAAAATTAGCCATAATAGGGAATATTACACAAGTTTATATCCTAGTGGAAAAACATTTTTGGAGGTTCTTCGTAGCTTCTTCTGGATCATAAGAGGCTAATATTTTTCACCAGAACTGAAGTAACACCTAATTGACATTTTATAAATCGCTGCTCAGAGTTGAAAAAAAGTAAAAAAATAGCATATATATTGGGCTAAAAACTACTAATTGGAAGCGTATTTTTGGAGCTGCCTCCAACCTTCCTTCTACTTTTCCATTCCCATCCTCGGGCTGAAGACCATGATTATTAGTGCTGACCACACTTGAAGTAATACTGTGAAAAACTCCTAGATATATATAAAAAATTACTCAACAATAAATGGTTATTACGGGATAGTATAGCTTAGAGCCAGATTTTCTTGGAAAAAATTTTAAAAAATGGAGAGGTTTGACTATTTATAAGATATTAGGCTAATATTCAGGGTTCTAAATGGAACTCCTTCACTAAAAGTTCGCTCTGGATGTTCTTGGAGAAAATTCTCGAGGTTAAAAAGAAATTTGGTTCACGAACCGGGTTTTTCCAAATGGCCCCGATGAAATCGGAGTATGAAATTGAACGTTTCGTGAATGGTGCATAGACACTTATATGGCACTATACAAGTGACAACTGCTGTCATGATCAGAGACAACCTAAGAAAAGTTTTCTCTCAATTTTTCCCGAAGGATGAGACAATAATTCCCTCACTCTACGTTGCAAAATCTTCCCTTCACACTTATCATCTCTCAGTTCAGAACACTCTAGTTCATAATTACGGCAAGACAAAAACTTTACCGGCCATTACGAAGGGTGACATAAATTTTCATTCAGAAACCGAACCACATCCGAAAAGTTTTTAGTAAATTGAATTTCCACGCACGTCATTTTCGTTATCCTCAAAAACTTTTCTCTGAAAATTAAATCAAAAGTGCTCCAAACTGTCTCTCCCCCATAATCAGCGAAGTGATCGCCTAAGGAGAAAACTGATTGAAACCACCGTCTCAGGAAGACAAGAGAAAGACTTCCTCCCGCTAATGGCGAAAAAGGAGATGAAAGTAAATTATTTTGGAATATTATCTTTTTCACCTATCTTTCTAGGGCTTTCCACTATAGTTGCATATGAAATATTTTCACGACGATCAATTAGCCTAGAAAAGCTATTAATGTCGTAACAGAGTTAGCGGCAACAAGCAATCTATGCCCTTAAAAAATCATGTCATTTAAGAATCATGATAAGAATAGTTTTCCAAATTCAATAAATCTTGAGGCAGTTACCATCAACGAGCAACCGGGAGTCCCCTCAGGAGATTGGAAATATAGAATGATTATCTATTGAATCCTATGACTAAATATATGAAAATGTATCAACTTTCTCTTGACTCTTGTTCGATCTCTTAAGCAACAGCAAACAGAAGGAAGGGATTTTCCTAATTATCGACATAGATTAATTTTCTTCAAACAAGCGCTTTTCGTTAAACAGGCTCATTTCAACAAAGCACATTGATTGGCAGAGTCCCCTACCTTTTTTTGCTGCAGAAGAAAAGAAAATTAGTCTGCAGAAAAGGGATTTCATCTTTCCTTTGCATAAAAGCATTATCGTAATGCACACTGATTATGTTTTTCCCTATCAGTATGTGTTATGGCAATTATATATTGGACATTTCCGGTTTCGATATTAATTTATGCAGTAAGAAAGTAACAAAGTCATCAGAAATGTTATGAGACAAGGTTATTGAAAGTAATAGAGTAAAACGAAAACTATGAAGAAGTCAAAAAAGTACAAATATTCAATATGAAGCGTGCCCAATGGAACAAAATGCCACAATGGAATAAAAAGTATATTTTTATGGATAATGCTGGATCATTCAATAATATGTCTACATTATGATTAAAAGTATCCCTAACATTTATTTACGATATTAACAGTTTACATTACTAGTAAGTAAATATTTTTATTGATTGCTTTAGGATATTATCACTTTGGACATTTTACTTTCGATGGGTCAATGTGTTTTAGACTTTCTCCCCAGATTCAGAATAATAAAAACAGAAGGTAAATGAAATCGCATCGGAGTTAAAATGGCCTTTTAAATATTTAAGTGTTAGGTTGACATCTTATAGCTGTTAAATCCTGTGCCAGATACTGCAGTCTGAAATATATACTCGGAGAGAAAATTAGTAATAAAATCTGAAGCAAAATTAAATTTAACTCTTTCATGATAAGCGTAATGAGCCATATTTAATATTTATAAGACAGTTGTAAGTTCAAAAATCATACACTTGTTAGACATGAGTATTTATATAAAAAGTATTGAGTGGTAGGATATTAATAGAGGGGAGATTTATTAGTAGAAAACCGTTAGAAGAATGTAAAAAAATAAAAAGAAATCGGTATTCTAATAGTTAATAAAGGAAGACATAATAGTAAGGGCTATTGAGCCCCAATAATTTGATAGCTGGGCAATATAATTAGCTGGCATTACCGTGAAAATATAATATAGGAATAACCTGAATGGCTTCCACAAAATAGACCCAGTGGAAAAACCAGAGGAAGATGGCAAGATGCTGACACGAAGGGTTTTAAGGTTATAATTATCGATCTCAGGACGCAATTAGATAGTGAGAGAAGAATGAAAAAGCCATTGATAAAGCAAAATCCATGGAATTTTATAAAGACCGAAAATTTAACTACTATAAGAGTTTCTTAAATACATACTTTAACACATACTATAGAATCTTTCATACTTTGACGTCAAAAATATTAATATATACATACGTTAATTGCCTACTCTTTAAATTCCATTCTCAAAATAATTGATAAATTTGAGAAACTACCATTATTAATGGTCGCAAAATTATTCACAACAAAAATTAACTTCATCGACTCCAGAAGGCGTAGTTTCTGCCTTTCTCATGATGCTTACGCATTCACTATGCCATAGTTTTGCCGTATAAGATTGTTTATTTGAAAATGTTATCTGATTGCAGAAAATATTACTGTTACTCTACTCTTGTAAGAATTATTTTTTTTATTGTCTTCCTCTTTGTTACTGCCTAAATAGTTTAAAAGTCTTCTACATTCCTTTATATATACATATATTATATATACTATATACATATATTATATATACTATATACATATATTATATATACAATATACATATATTATATATACTATATACATATATACGCATATATATATAAATATATATATCGTATATGTTACTT
Organism: Rhinocypha anisoptera; assembly: GCA_011762765.2. Lineage (NCBI taxonomy): Eukaryota > Metazoa > Arthropoda > Insecta > Odonata > Chlorocyphidae > Rhinocypha > Rhinocypha anisoptera. The sequence continues at coordinate 3,680 of WURS02434791.1, read as the reverse complement.
CTCGGCCACAGAACGATATGTGATTTTGTTGTCTAGAGGGATTGGCCAAATTCCTCGAGACAACAAAATCACATAAATATATATATATATATCGAAGTAAACCAGTATAAACGCCGGTATTTCCAAAACAAAACCATCAATCTAATGGTTTAGACATCTTTGAAAGAACCACCCTTTAGTCCCAATTATTTGAAATGCCTTTCGTCTGGATCATAACTTTATATCGTTATGTAATAGTGGAACATTACGAGCCGTCATCTTTGATCTCTCAAATATACTGCAATTTGGGGCAACTGGAACGACAGCCTACAACGCCGCCGAAATATTGTGCTTCATAAAGAGAGAGAAAATGAGAACTTCAATTTGCATTTACTACACCTCTCATGAAGACATACCGCGTAAAAAAATAGGGCCCTTTTTAATCCTTCTTTTGGAGTCCCAGCCATGTTAAAATTGGAATTCATGAAACTACTGGTCATGGTCGAGGAATCGAGAAAACAAAAATGTCGTCCAATAGACATGAAAATAACCTTTAATACATTTTGGTGCGAGTACAGGATTCTCTCTCGCGCGTCCGGATTTAAATTAGAATCCAAAAGCAGAGGATAAAAATGAGTCACCCTTTACATTCCAAATTTTATTGCTAACTCGAGTTGGCTTGGTCTACTTTAATGCCCAGCGGGATAATCAAGAATCCGTATACCGGGAGGGTTGAAGTGGAGAGGAAATTAGGGACGGCGCGAAGATGGGGTGCCACGGTGCCGGTACACGCTCGCGAAAGGGGCGTGGGGGGTGTGGGAGGGTTTGCTAGAATCGACGGGGTTAATGAAGGGGGGGGAGGCTGTTATTCGAAGGAGTGCGTCGTCGATAAAAAGCCCGTAATCACTCCTGGAGTTATCGTCGCGAGAGAATAGGGACGGTGGGGAATTTAATGGCGTGGCAGATGGATGGGGCCGCAGCGAGAGCGAGTTATAATGCAAATCGACCACGGCCTTGCTCGTTAAGGCGTCAAGCACTGGTACACTTTTTTTTTACATTAACTTCTGACCTCTTCAATCTTCGATCGTCCGCGGTGGGGAGCTCGTTCTCAAGCTCACTTGCGCAGTGCGATTTATTTTTATAACTCCACCCTCCATTTGGTGACGTTCCCTATCATCTACATCTAAATGTACTTATATTCCCGGTAAGTCAATTAGTGACAGGGGGTGAGAACACCAATTACGCAGTTAATCATCCTGAGGACATTTAGGTTTTATAAATAGTGTTATCTATTTCGGAGCTATTACTTTTACGTATTTCCCGCAGAAAGAAGGAATCTCTAGGGTTTGGGAGCATCTATCATTCTTACTTCGTAGATGTGCTCAGACCGCTCCACGAATGATCGACTGAATTTCACTATGAATTTCAGTGGTTCGAAGTTTTGTAAATAAATTTAACGTAGTGTCAAGTCTTCTTCGCTATAATGAATCTCAATGAAAGTCCTGAAAGCATCGCAGTAACACGGTCAGTCTCATCGTAGAAATTATTGACGAATCGATCTGTCCTTCGCTTGTGCGTCTATTTACTTTCTATCATCAAACTCCTCGAAAACGAACTGTGTAATTTCAGGCGTGATATTGTGTAATTCTGACATTTTAATGATAAGGGGATAACAATTTTCTACTGTAAAAAATTAAATTTATTTTAGAATAAATCTAAATTTAACTTGGGCTTAAAAGTTAAACATATTTTAAATATTAAAGTTAAACTTATTTGAAAATGAAGTATATTTTTAGCAGTGGAAAATTTCCATTTCCATATAATTAAAAACCTTTCTTAAGCAGGTATACGTAAGAGAAGAAGTTGTCTCCGAAGCCACTTCATGCATTTGAGAACGTGGAAAAGAAAAGTCTGGAATGCAAAGTATTCGTCGTGAGCACTGAGTTTTGTGACAAAGGGAAAAAACCGATACGGCTGGATACAAGGAAAACATAAGCGATTGTCCAGGAACGAATGAATCTGACGAAAATAATGGAAGGAGATGACACGAAAGAGGTTACTTGACAAATCATTTGGGATGGTCGGTCCTTAAATAAATTCTGATAACCAGTCTATTCTTTAAAGGCATATTTGTGTATTTAAATCCTATCTTTTTTCTGAAAATAATATTGCAAAGAACATTCTGATGTCTCGATGAAGAATTTTCTAGAGTTGTAGAGAAATATTTCGTTGTTTCAATAAGAACTATTTATAATGCGAGAACCGAGATACCACAAACAGTTTTTGTCTGTAAGATGCTTTTTCGCGCCCCTGAATATTATGAGTTGGAACTTTTTCCCGCACGTCGTATTAACCGAAGAGATTTTATGCCAACATTTTTCTACACCAATTGCCTTTTTACGCTTTACTTACTTTCATTCTCATATTAACTGAATCTAGAATACTTGCACCTAAGGTAAGTAAAGCGAGGAGCCATAAGGAACGAACATGTACGTGTGTAGTTAAAATACGGATGCAAAAAAACCATCAACAGCGAAGGCTTTTACAAATTTTGTTAGACCAATGAGGTCAAAACCGAAATGCCACTCCATCTCTTTCATCATATCTTGACCTCGAAATCGACCATTGAAGAACGGGATGAAAAGAGGTTTTTGCGATGGTTTCAATTATTCGAGTACAGACAGGTAGACAAACGAAGAAATTAAAATGAGACACAAACTTTGAAATCCCACATAAAAATATATTTTCTACACGACCCAGGTTTCGTCGCAATGCAACATCATCAGGTAACCTGATGATGTTGTGGGTCGTGTAGAAAAGTAACATAGTTGTGGGTTGTGGGAAACCTGGGTCGTGTATAAAATATATTTTTATGTGGAATTTCAAAGTATGTGTCTCATTTAATCATGAAGAAGTTCCACGAAGTCACGCCGGAAACTATTTCCTAAAAGAGGAAATGTTTGCGCAACTGACTGTCGTTGGAAGAAAAATCAAGAAATATAGGTGGAAATGAAATAAATACCTATTGAAACACATTAGGAATTTGAAGACAAAGCAGATGAAATGTTGTATAATCAGAGAAAAAATTTTAAAATTACCAAAATCACCGATTCGAAAGAAGTGAAAGGTGACATTACAATTATGAGAGTTCGACGGAAATAGACCAGAAGTTCTTCGGAAGATGCTCTTGGTCATGACGAAATCTACATCTAATCAGTAGACTGCTAAAAACGCCACCTAAGTAATCAATGAGAAGGTTGGTTTTATGGCTGAGAGTATAACACACGCGTACCAAGTCCTATGACGCATGAAATTCAGAAATCAAGAGCTCAGGGGTCAGTTCCTTTCCATGTGCCGCCTGGGGTATCCATAAAAATCACATGACTTGGCGCTTATCCGGGAACTTCCAGGGACAAAACCGGGATTAGGAACCCAAAACCATACCTACTGGGCCTCATCCCTGTAATATTGACTGAACGTAATACGAAAATGTTTTTATGCGGCTATAAAATTCTCCTTTCCTTTAACCGTCCTTCTGTCCCTCTCTCTCTCTCCTACTCACGCTTCCACGTTCACCCTTCGCTCCTCCTCCTTCCATCCTGCCTTCCTCCAAGATCAAATATGACCGAACTATTTATAAAATCCTAAAGAGGGCGCGCGCGTCCTTCCTTTATTACCTTCGTTTCCGCTCCATCCCTCCC
>WURS02434782.1:0-15475 GCA_011762765.2 Rhinocypha anisoptera | reverse complement strand
CTCTCCCCCCCACTCTCTCTCCCTCCCTCCCCCTCTCTCTCCCCCCCTCTCTCTCCCTCCCTCCCTCTTTCTCCCCCTCCCTCTCTCTCTCCCCCCCCTCTCTCTCTCCCAGTCTCTCTTTCCCTCCCCTACCTCCCTCGTTCCCTCCACCTCCCTCCCTCACTCTCTCCCCTCCTCAGGCGCCTGCTGAGTGCTTCTGTGTATCTCCCTCCCCCCTCCCCACATGCATCTGAAAATCGTTCTTTCTGAATCGCACTTCTATTGCCGTGCGGCAACAGTGGACGGATGGAATGAAAGGCATCGTTATCGCCCGCATCTCTGGTCGGAACTGAGTCTGTTTCGATTGATTCGTCGTTCCGATAACCCAAATAGTAACCCTCACATTCTTTGCTCCCACAATAAATTATCAAACAATTCTCCCTTTGACTTAAAAGAAATTTACGCGTACTACAGATATTCTGGCGATTTATTTTTGAATGAGTTGAAAGTCAGAATAAATTTTGAGCGATCTCCAGCTATGAAATGTTATATTTAGCCAAACGAAAACTGAGAGTGGAAAAAATCGAAAACCCTAAGAAAGTGGCCCGGGGTTCGACTGCAGAGACGTTCATTTTTTTACAATCAAAGTAATGGGAAAAATGAGAATTATACCGTGGAATGCGAGTTTAATTCACTCTTTAAAATATGTTAAAATTGAGACAGGTGCTTTGCACTGACTGAAATTTGATTGAAACACTGAAGTTTCTTATTCTATCCATGTCCATCTCTACCTCAGTCTAAAAATTGAGTACAATGCGTTGAGACGCAAATTTTTTACGTTTATATCGGGATTTTATTCTTGGTTGCTAAGTAAGGCCACTGTTGGTCCCGCCGCACAGAGGGACCAAAACGCTGCAAGGTAGGCATAGATCCTAAAATATTGCGTCACGAAAATGGTTTTAGAGTAGGGATAGTGAAAGGTAGGACCGCGCCGTATCGGAAAATGATGGTGACAGATAGGTGGCCGTGCAGCATCTGTCTATTTAGTAGTTCAATTCGTAAGTGAACGCATCCGAGGTTGCGTGCAACTCCGTCTGAAAAAGCATCATCTTTTAAAATTTTCTGACACGGATCTACTTGACCGATTTCCATTTTCAAAAATGGAAATGACAGAGGACTGTTAGTAGATTATTCTTGCACATTCATATAATTACAATTTTTATCATGTGCAAATTTTTTCGCGAAAATGAAAGTAAGATGTAAACGCAGAATTTTTACACTTCAAGTAACTTTCATTACTTAACTCGTGATCACTCGCGCTGAAACTTTGTCCGTGTGTGGGTATATGTTATTTGAACAAAATCGCAAAATTTCGCCCCCCTACGCGGCCTTACGCGAAAATAAAGTGAGAAAAACAACACGGCAACGCAACGTGATGTTCTGGTGGTGTGAGGTATCTGTCATGAGGTGACACAATATGACGTTTCTGCCATGGTTACACCTTTTGTTTATTTATTTATATTAAGAGTTCCGTAGGAGAGAAATGCCAAGTGAGTAATCTATTCAGGGAATAACTTAATCCTAATCCAATAACAGGACCGTCACATACTTATTTAAAATGAATTTTAATTTTTTGCGTTTTTTTCATGTTTTTATTTGATTTTATAATAAGAGGTTGTCATTGGGTAAGACCCTATTATTCATCGTAACATTGAATAAATGTCGAAAATAAGGTTCTATGGCAGAACCACCCATTTTTACGATACCAATTGAAATTTTATTCGGGCCTACAGACTTTTTTTCCCTCATCTTCCTTATTCTCTTAAAAAAAACACATCCGATGCGTTGACTGGAAAAGAGTCAAAATGTAATAAAATCTGTGGTACATTCGTGCTGTTTAAATTACTCTCTAATAGTCCCACATTGTTGGAGATAATTACCTATTAACTTCGACACTTTTCTTTTGAATTTGCACAAAATCGCGAATGTTTGCAATTTCTTGCAAAAGTTGACTTTATATTCGTTATGAGCAACCTCTAAAACCTATATATATATATATATATAATCATTGCATAATTTAATTTTTTAACCACATTTCTGCAATTTTTCGGTTAATTTGCATAAAAATTCGCGAATAAGTTCGTAATTTCAATTTTTTGCATGCAGATTCGTGTTCAGCGTGTCAAAAAACCTACAAAGACCTATTTTTGATTGGGTTTGATGATTCACTTGCGAATGCCTCTTTTTTCAGATCTCGGATTTGGCCCCTCTGTGCGTCGTTAAATTGCCGAATCATCATCCTATTGTGCTACATGTAACGAGACGAGCGAATGTCTTCCGCATCTGTTGACGTTATTTTTTCTGAATCTGTGTCTGCTCGTAATTTGCGGAGAGGTTTGTCGAGTCTTCAGTTTTTTCCGGAAAGGAATCAGTCTCGTGTCTCCATTGTGCAACCGCAATACGACCGACCACGTTCATTCGAAGAAGAAATGTTATTTCGGATATTGACAAGGGACAATAAATATTGACGAATCTATCAATGCTTTACTTCCGCTTGTTTATGCATTGTTGCCGATGTTGGCAGCTGCGTACTGCTGTTTTGCCTTTCTCCTCTCGCCACCATTGAAACATATCTTATGCCCCAACTCTGTAGTGAGTGCAATTATCCCAAACAAATTTCTTCACCGTTAAAAGAAGCCATGGTAAAATTAAAAGACGTTTTTTTTTAAAGGAAAGCGCGGAGATATATTTTTTCCAAAGACATTAGGAAGAGTCAATAACAATAGTGCAAGGGAGGTGAGATGAAAAAATGTACACTGTCAGAATGATTTTTATTACAATCTGTTGGTAGAGTAATTAAGTATATTAAACTTTTATGACATTATCTTCTTAAAGAAGTAATTGTAAATAAATTTTGTGTTATTTGAATTATTGTTTGTGATTTCATACCATGATTATTATTATACCGACAGGAGAAACATAGTGTAAAACACTATGAAAATTATTATCATTACTATTTATTATTAATATCATATGAAGACTTGCGAAAAGGTACTTTTAAAAAAAATGAATTCATAAAAAAACCAACATATAAATGTTAATTTCTAACCAACTAATAAAGATATGGACAATATTGTCATTTCATTTGATTCTCCTACATACCCTCTAAAGGATAAGTAAAGACACCATTGCTATCTCTATATTAGAGGTTGAATGCTTGGAAATGTACACTTTGGGGCAAATTCAGGGAAATACCTACAAATAAATGTTAATTTAGACAAACGTTAAACATTTCCTAGTCACGAATATGAATGGAATTAATTTAATTTCCCATTATTTTCGGTATTACCTGCTAGAGTAAAATAGGAAATTCTGTCGAATGCATCTCGTATGACAGAAGCAAGAAGAAAGCGTATTATTTCATTCCAGCATTGGCGACATTCAGTATTGGGAAAATTGACATCGACATGGCATCTGACTGCCAACATCCAGGTATTGAACAAAAGAAATCTAGTAAATTGCGACAAGTTATCTGAATAATAATTTGAACCTCAACGCATAGAAATATATTCCTCATAGATTTCCTCAAAAAATTGCCTCGGTAGTGAAAAGACATTACAACAAATACAAAATTTAGATAATGTGAGGCTACTCTGCATTTTTTTTAACATTCAGATATATTCCACAAAGAGATGAAAAGAAGAGGCGATTCACTTTTGGGTTCCATGGTGAAATAAAGGCCATATTGGGTCATGAACTCAGGAGAGCATATAGCTCATCAGGCGGTATTTTGGAATAAGATGGAAATAGTTGTGCAATATTACAGGAAGGATTGCTTTTGTGTCGGAAGAGTTATCGAGGAGACGAACATTGAGGTAAAGATTTAAAGAAAAAGACGGATAAAATGGAAAGAAGGAGATGGATGGAGTAAAGCACTGTTTGGTTAGGAAACATGGTCATTACATAAAAGAGGGATGAACTTGGATTGGAGGTATTGTGAAATACGTATGATGTGGGGAAGGATGTATAAGATAAAGTGAACAGAAAAGGGGATGGACGAAGAACTTTCGGGGACTGTAGTGCGGGGAGAGGACAGGATAAAATGCCCTGAGGAGGCCGCCGTCACCTGGTGGAATTCCATAACAAAACAAAATACAAGCGGTGACTTTTTATGTATTTCCACAAAAAAATTGAATGACGATCACCGTCGAAACCGTCCGTGTCTTATATTTTTTCTGTGGAAATACACAAAAGTTAATCAGTCATATTAACATTTACGTATCAGTCGTCAAATCGTTAAATCAGTCAGATTCGCCGACGACCAAACCCTAGTTAGTAATTCAGCCAAAGGACTGCTTACATTGTTGGACTGCTTCACGAGACCAGTGTCACAAGTTTGGGATGAAAATTAATAGTAACAAAACGAAAGTAATAAGATTTTCGAGATGTAAGTAGCTTAGGTTAAATACCAAGCTTGAAGGGAATAAATTAGAACAGGCAGAAAAGTTTACTGATTTGGGAAGCATCATAGAGGAAAATGGACGTAGTGTTATGGATGTCAGACGAAGAATTTTATTGGCAAAAGAGGCCTTTGCGAAAAGGAAGGGGTTAATGAGAGGGACCCTAAATAAAGATTAGAAGAAAAGATTAGGGAATACCCTAATATGGAGCATAGCATTATATGGATCCGAAACTTGGTCCATGAGGAAGGATGATGAGCAGAGATTGGAGGCTTTTGAGACGTGGGTTTGGCGACGGATGGAGAATGTGAAGTGGACAGAGAGGAAAACGAATGAAGAGGTTTTGAGAATGGTACAAGGGGAGGAGTGGCGTTTGCTGCGAGTGAGCCAAAAAAGACAGGAAAGGCGGAGGGAAGGGGTACTCAGAGAGGAAATGGGTTGTTGCAGGTTGTAATAGATGGTAGAATGTTGGTTAAGCGGGGTAGGGGAGTAGGAAGAGAGAATAGGAGGGATTTTGGACAGAATGATAGGGGGTAGGAAGTAAGTATATTTGAAGAGGGATTATAGTTGGATGTTACGCGGTCAACCTAACTTAATGCTCATGAAAAACCTACCTTAACCAGTAGATTACCCTTCATCACATAAAATTTACTATTTATGTTCTATTTCAGAGAATAGAATATCGTTGGATCTAAGACGAAGACCGCAAAAAGCGTCTGGAGAGATACTAATACGTAGGTGATGGAATGTTGAGGAGGATGATAGAAAATAGAAACTGAAAAAAAATAGAAATAGAAAATGGAATGACGGGAAAGCGAGGCAGAGGAAGAAGAAGGATAAACATGTTAAATGAGATGAGGAAAATCAGAAATTATGCGAAAATTAAAGGGGAATATTGTTCATTTCACACCAAGGTAATTAGGTTTTTCGAACATTGTGGGGGTCCCCGGAAGTCTCCAATAATTCATGATTATTTATGACTAGTGATTTCCGTCAGAGCCTACGTTTAAAGGGTAGATCGAATATGAATTATGGCGCAAGACTTGTTAATGTAGGGACCTACGTGGTAGCTTTATTAATTGGAAATAAAGGGCCAACTTAGTACATTACATTCGAAATCTTATCTATTTGCAGTCACAACAGAGTTATCGACTTCACTGTCTTAGAAAAGTCTCGTGGGGAGGAAAGACTGTTCTGCGTTTTTACTCCTTTCGTTATTCGTAGGGTGGTACTGGATTTGCAATTGAAGATTATTGATAGTTAACTTTACGAAGTTTGTTAAAATGATTCGCGATAGTTATCGATCCACGGACTGTCAGTAAACACAAGTTTTGGCTCTGTTCAAGTAAACGTCAAGAATATCCATCCGCCCTTTCTGTCTTAGTGGAACCTCATTGAGAATCAGAAGAGTGCCCTTTTGGTCCTTTGCGCATGTTGTCACCATTGATCATGTGACTTAGGGCAAGATGACGCTTCTGTCATGGTTACACCTTTTGTTTATTTTTCTAAGAGTGTTGTCCCATAAGGATCTTGGATTGACTTTCACCAGCACACTTACTTTTAATAAGCATATTGAGTCAGTGGTATCATCCTCAATGAGGGTATTAGGGTATGTGTTAAGATCTACTAGAGGTTTCTCATCAACTAGTCCCCTGGTTGTACTATATACTGCTCTTGTGAGAAGTCGGTTAGAGTATGGATCAACTACTTGGTCACCTCATTGTAAGAAGTATATAAATGCAATTGAGAAAGTGCAGAAGAGGTTTCTAAGGGCTTTATATATGAGGGAATATGGGACCTATCCTATACGTGAGAATTATGTCCCTTCAAGGACATTATTGGAGTTGTTCAATATACAAGTATTTTAAAGGTTTGTCCTGTAATTTATTCTTACTGTTGGATATAATAAATAAATAAATAAATCTACATTAAAAGTTCCGTAGGCGTAAAATGGCAAGTGAGTAAACTTTTCTGGAAATGACTTAATCCTAATACAATAACAGGACCATCACATACGTATTTAAATTGAATTTTATTTGTCTGTGGTTTTTTCATGTCTTTCTTTGATTGTATAATATTGCTGCCGTGAACTTGAGTAAGATTTTGAGTCGCTTGTTTTCTCCGCGACAATCACCAAGCAATCGCAAATCGGAAAAATTACGTGGTTTCAATGATGGAACAGCTTTCCCTCTACTGTGCAGCCAGGAGGCTCGCTCTACCTAAATTATGACTCAATGGGTGAAAATAATTCATCATTGGAAAAGAAGATAAAAAACATTTCTTTCCCAGAAATACATAACATTACCAAGTAAACTAACTGCATTACGTGTAACGTAACAATGGAAACATCAGCCACTGTATATTATATATAATATGAGATGTGACGAAGAAGAATGATATTATAATCATTGACACGTCATGAATGGCATTGTATCGCTTAAATAATAAACTTATTACCATGAAATAAATAAAATAATTATAAAAATACATTTAAAAAACGCCAAACTTTTTATCTGTTGTGCATTCTCCCTAGTTCTGTTTGCAATTACATTTTCGTAAGGTATCCTAAAGTATATTATGATATTTTCATGATGAGTGGTGCTATTTTAAACACAAAGTTGTAAGGTCAACTTAATAAAACTCTCATCGTATCTCATAAAGTTATTTAACAAGTCAACGGTAGTTCTTACTTGAGTTGTAGACCATGCATGGTGAATTTTAAAAGGAATTGATACCTGCGACATTTTTTAAACGGCGATGAATGTAGATTGTCGAGGCAATACTGACAAGAGTTCATTGGCGCTAAGTACAAAAAATACATGTAATAAATGATCTGCATGGACCATTACCCCTGCAGAAAAAGGGTATTCTGTGACGTGTGTATGTTTTGAATTATCGGAATGTTTTGCTACTATGATTTTTATGATTTCCTGCAATTTCTGTGACTGTCACTTTTCCGAAGAGTCAATTTTTTGTTGTATTATTGTATTTTTATTCCTGTAGTGCGTGCTCTAGGGCACAAAACAAATCAAGTCAAAAACCAAACTGTTTTTCATTTTCCCGCCACGGACCTAAAATGTAAAATTTTGTTCAAGTGCCACAGGAAGAAGAAAGGAGAAATGGTAACTGTTGTAGAGAAGACATGTATTAGCAATTCCAGCGCGGTGACTCCGCACCCGTATTCGACTTTGTTAATTCTGGAATTTTTTTGCACCATAAATGGAAAGATTTTCTCCCCAGTTATCCCGCTCGCATGACCTTTTTCTCCTGACCCCCGCGACCTTCTCCTCCTCCCCACTCGGAATCATCCCTCAAAAGAACGAAGATTAAACTAGGCCGAGGCCATATAAAAGAAAATTCGCAGAAAGGGTCCAAAGCAATTCCAGGTGAAACCTTCCATAACTGCTTCCAGAAATGGAAACCCAGATGTGCCGGGTGTATCAGTCGGGCGGGAAGATTGCTTTATGAGGGCTGGGGGAGGGTGGGGGGAGAAGGAACTACATTTTCTAGGTAAGCAGTGCGATTAAATGGAAATCCCAAAGCGACTTATGGACAGACCTCGTAAATAAATACACGTCAAGAAATTGCGGAGATGAATGGGATACGCGACACTGCATACGAAATGAAGCGGACGTAAAATAACTGGTGCGACATCCATTCCACGCCGCGTAAAAAGGATATCTCAATGAGAACTCGTAATAAAAAAAAATATTCTCCAAGCCCACGTAAAGAAACGAGGTTTCGCCAGGCGAAGGCACTATGAAAGCAGTGATTGTATTTAATCATTAGACAGGCTGAATTTAGAATGCGTGGAGAAGTAAGCTAGGGATCAAATAAAAAGAGTTTTATTTCACGAATTAATTGTTCCGGGAAGATGATCAGATGTTTACTAAAACTTTTGAGACGAGGAGATTGTTAAAAGGGGTATCAGATCAGCAATAATAAAGTCAATATTTATACATAATGAGGCACGAATGAGGCGTGGTGAAAGAGATGGCGGCGCGGCCGATGCAGGTTGGATGGAAGGAACCGTTGCAAAATTCACGGAAAGAAGTCTACCTTCAAGCTTCGTTACATGACCAGCATGTAATCATTCCTGGTCTGACACCGATTGAAATTCATCGCCAGTTGAAGGAGACATGTGGTGATGGAGTTATGTATGTGTTGAAAGTGCGTTCATTGGTGCGACAGTTTAAAGAAGGCGGAACATCATGTGTGACAACGAACCAAAACAATCTCGGCCTCGCACACTGACAGCGTCACAGTGATTTTCCAGTGGTCATAACAGACGCCTAAAGAAGCCTTCACCGCGGCCATATAATTATGGCGTAGACGTTGCGAAAAATGTGTACGGCTGCAGGGAGATTACTTCGAGAAGTAACACAAGTTCCGTTATTTTTAAGGAGAATAATTAGTTAGAAAAAAAAATTGGAGGCCTTATAACATGAATGCACCTCGTACATATACATTAAGAATGACATTCTGTGCGGCTGGGACTCAGGTGGTCAACTTGGAGATTAGTGGAAGAGACCTATCATGTCGTGCGTAACATGTATTTGTACCCCTATAGTATGAAAGTCGATCGGACTCCAGAGGATTCTTTCAATAATATTTTAACTTCTTCAACTGAACCTCATTATTATTCCCCTTGTTATTTTTATGCGCTAATAAATAATAATGTCGTTGAATGACTTTAATGAGTTAAAGTATAGAGTAAAATCTTCGAGAAATGGTGGAAATAATTGACTTGTGTAGTAGTAGTTGTTTTTCGGGTGCGTTGATAGCATACGCATATTTTGCACCACTCTAAAACCATTAAAGTTTCAACACTTTGGGAAAGGGTGCATAAATTAATAAATGAATTAACAAATGTCTAAAATGAGATGTAAAATGGCAACAATAGTATCTATAAAATAGAATAAAAATAAATGAATGAATGAAAAGTTATAACATATAGAATAAAACTAGAATAATTATATCTGGAGAAGACTCACTTGCGTGTAATCATTCTTCTCCAAAAAACTGAATAAATCTGTATAATAATTGACTTATGTTTCCCAATATATTTCATTCTATCTTTCTGTTAGATTCTCATAAGAAAAAAGTATTTCTTTGCATAATAGAAACTTGGTGCAAGGACATTTTTTAATCCACAACTTACTGCTTCATTTATTCCATAGACCCCTCGGTGTGAAAGTGACCCCAGGAATGCCGTATCTGCACAACCAGTGACACTTGGACAAATGTTCCTAGGTTTCACCGAATATGTGGAAAGAGGTCACTATAATTTACACTCCGACCCTCAGATAACTTTTGTAAGCGATGTTGACGGCCTTGAAAGTTACGGAGTCACGATTTTTCTCGGAAAAAAAAGAAGGGAAATCCGCCTAGGGTAGAAAATGGAAAATGAAATATTTTCAACGGACGGATCCTTCCATCTTACCCTTTCCCATATTAAAAAAAAATCAAGTTTCCCAGCGGGAATTTCCACCTTCATGGAGTTGCCTACGATGAAAATTAATGCGGACTTTTTTCCACAAGCGACATAGGGAAGTTTGACAGAAGAAAGTTCGGATGGGGTTTATTTTGAAACATTAATTTTAGGTTCCATCCATGGTGGAAATAACGCCACTGGACGCAACAATTCCTGTCTGCGGAATTTAATCAAATCAAAAAGACATATATTTATCAAATCAGTAACACAAATTCAGCGTCAATAATATGTATCACTTTACGTTTTTACAGTCATAAAATCCTCTATTGTCGCTACAGGTACAATTAAAAAGGGTCGTCTAATTATTTCTCGGTCACAGCTGCCGATTCAATGATAACTACAGTTACATGTTTAATATGAAGGCATCAAGAGGGTTGCTCATAAGTTCTCAATATTGTTTTAAGCTATTAATAAAAGAACAATACTGTGTACTGTCTTGTACCCCTTCGTATCTTTAGTGTTTTCCAAGTCGAAAAGCACTGAACTACTTCATAATTTCACCTTGCTCAACATATATTAAATAACGTATATTACATATTTTCGGAAACAAAATTCAATTATTTTACACCAAGGAATGTTCACCTTGGGCCATACCTTGCTCAACTTCGTTGTCTTTAGACTAGCCCAGAGAAGGCAATTCCCCCCTATGAGCTTTCATCTTCAGACTGTTTATGATTAAAAGACCCTCCTACATTCACAATATGTTGACAGTGTGATTCTCCATGCAATTCAGTCGTTCAAGTGGGCCAAGTCCTTCAACGCTTTATCTTCCTATTCATCGGACAGCAAATTATCAAACGTCATTCCTGATTTCGTCAGTAAAACTATGGAACTCATTACCTATGACGTTGAAAAATTTAAGAAATATTGGAATTTTAAATTAAAAATAACATCTACATATCTAGGAGATACTTGATACATACTTACTCACTGCTAATTATTTGTATAACACTTTAATTAGAAATCCCACTTAGTCAATCTCCTCCACTCCCTCCCCATCTCATCTCCTTCCTGCATCTCACAATACGTCATCTACCATTTAAAATGTAATTTCTGCGATGAATATAAACTATAGCCTTCGCGGGTTCTTAACTGGAGATTCATCCCACGGTTCATATTGCTTCGTTTTTTACTCATTAGGACATTGCTTTTAGAATTTTATTCATCATTTTGGTCTTCCGCCAAACTACTCACGCTACCCTTCCTTTCTAAATCCTAATTTTTATATAGGAACTAATTGATACACTTTTTTAATATTCCCGCTGTCATACTACATTATTTTTTCGTTAAGTAAACCGAAAGTCGCTTGAAATATTAATAAATTATTATTGATAGCACGAGCAACTCAAAGTCTTCCAAATACCGTTTAATGTATAATTTCAGTCGTGAAGAAATTGAGCATTGTCCTATGAAATGAGCATATTTTTAAAAAATTCATTTTTTCGTTTATTAGAGATTTTCCTGGAGAAATATTACTCCTGGAAAACTATTACCTAAACTATGGCACAATAAGAAAAAAGGAACCTACCAGAGTAAAGACACTTTAAAACGAACTACGAAAAATGGAATTAATACACATGGACTGAGTTCATACGTAGGTACAAATTCTTTCCTTGCACCTTACTTTCGTGCGTGGCAGAGTACTTCCTATTCTCTTAGCTTGTTCACACCTGTAACTTATAGTTCAAGAAATTTTACATACATTATAAATAATGTTACATTTATGTTTTTAAAATCATTTATAAATAAATAATAATGCTTGTTAATCAAAATACTCACATATACAATGTGATAGACGTGTACGTATATATATATATATATATATACACGTATATATATATATATATATATATAATTCTGCGACTCGTACCATACGTGCGCACTACTACGTCGTGCTACATGTCGGTGCATTATATCTTCGGATTAGTCCCGCACGAAGTTGCTAGCTGTGCCTTGAACTGTTTTTTTTTCCTCGCTTTCCAATTTCACAAAATGATTCAGCGAATACGGCGGAGAGGGATTAACCGTAAATGTCTTCCCTCACTTCATTCACTTCTTACCAACCCCTCAACACTCATGCTGCCAGTCCAATGCTGCCTCTCTCTCTCTTGAGAAGACTGCAAGTCGCTTCGTCACCTCTTATCGACACGAGGTCAGCCAAGACAAAAGGTTACGAGCCCTTAAAGGAAAGCCTTTGAGTGACTTCCAGCCCTCTCCCACACCGACAGCGAACACATATCTCATTTGGCTCCCCTCCGGAACACAACAGGCGTCCACATCTCCCGTTCCACGTAACGGAAATGACGCTGGCTGTCTCGGAGTCCATTCGAAATTTACAACGCACATGCGGATGGCCTGTCCATTGGCCGTGATGGCTAGTGCATCCATTTTCCATCCCGTGCCCCGATACCGTATTTCGCCAACTCCTCCCCGGTCGATGGATGTTAGTCACTCGAGCACAGGAGATGGACAAAAGGCACCGCCATTCTGTAGCACCGGTTACTCTTTACACATTGAATAAGATGCTGGGAGACCATTATGAAGCCTTGCGGTGTAGGCGAAGCCAAGATGTACTAAGTAAAAGGCAATTTATGAAAGTTATTCTATCGTATTAGGCGGAGAAGTAGAATGATGGAGTGAGGCATGCTCTTTCTGTATTATAAGATCAAAATGAAAACTTGCATCGTGAATTATAACCTCATTAAAAGCTATAGAGTCAGGTGCGATATGGTGATAACGATCCATAATCAAATAAATAAGGATATTTTGCAATTTCCACAAAAACAAACCTCTTCTTTATTTCCGACTAGTTTCGGTGTACTACACCATTATCAAGTCCAACGACGCATCAATCCATGTACGCCATTATCAAATCAACTTGATAATGATGTAGTACACCGAAACTAGTCGGAAATAAAGAGTTTTTTGTGTTTTTGTGGAAATTGCAAAATATCCTATTTGTTTGATTATAACCTCATTTGTATCCTATGTGTATTCATTGATACACGCAAAATGCTTTTGTTAAGAGTACCTACGTTACTTTGTTGTGAGAATGTATCATAACGTTTTACTGAAAGTTATCATCGCATTTTCCAAAATTGATTTAAGAATCCCGTGCCTCCTGCTGCATCTCATGAAACTTCGTTTTTAACTAAAAAAAATCGTTTCCACCGTTTCAATTTTAGATGTTTTGCAAAGTGATAAAATCCCAAATTTGTATCTCGTTACCTATTTTTACTTCTCATGAAGTTATATGATCTTTAGATTAGGTTCACGTTGCAAATATGTTTGGACATTTCTACAGTGATTCTCCATACACCATACATCTACGGTGTCTAAGAACGAGGTCTCCTCTCCTGTGCAAGGCACAGATCCAACGAAAATTTCTTACGGGCAGTGATTTACTCCTTCATAATTTACAGTAAGTATATGATTCAAATATAATTCAATGTAAATTAAACTTTTGAGAACAAATGTAATTGATGTTTCCTCTGAATCTTTCACTCTATAAAAAAAAATTAAAAAAGAGGCACTTTAAAAAAAAAATGTTGGTTTGTGGTCTCCCTTAAGCGTAATGTATTCGGGAACAATCTTGTGTTCGAAATACGTATATACAGGTGTGGATAAGGACATGCCTCAAGTTTAACTTAGGTGTAATACAATGCGAAATTTCTACAGATGAATTTATAGCATTAAATGTCACATCTTTTGCTTTTACTAATTTGGATTATCATAAACAACTCAGTTTTGTGACCTTCCAGAGTAATCATTTCTCTTTTACGTTCGTTTTCCCGCTTTCTTGTCTTGTCAGTTGTATCCGATCATCACCGGGCGTCCTTCGTTTGAAGTATATGGACCTGCTGGTATTTATCAAATGGGTCTCCTGTTTCTTTGTGAAGTGTTCCCATAAGGTTTTTGGTAGAAACTGAAGAGAGAGGCCAAAGATAATATCCTGTCTAAAAAGTGCTGTCAGGAGGAACGACAAGCTCAACTTAGTTATTCTGCCATCCATACCCACATCTTGCCTTGCCTTTTATTGTACAATATACCACAAAAATACAGAGTCAAACAAATGTTTTCAAGCCTAATAAATAAAGAATTCAAAATCTTTAGTAATTGGATTGGTCAACATGGGAAACACTCTTGTAGGAATGTTTAAAATCATTTTACCAAAATAATTGTAATGTCTTTTAAGAGAAATTGTTGATTTTTTTCGCCAAAATTATAAATTTAATGTAAGAAAAAAATACTTCGACTATCAAACTTTTTTACGAATTTATCGCTTTGAAATGACGGATGAAAGAAGAGTGGTTGCGGGAAAAATTTTTATCATAAAAACTGGCTAAAAATAGCCAGTAAATGACGTGTTTTGCTCGATCATCTGATTAATATAATTGGAAAAGAGAAACACTTTACATCAAAAAATAACTAGGTGCAAGCGACACAGCTTATCCCGACTAATACTTATCCTGACCTCGACTTCGATCCAATCCATTAAAAACCTCGAATACAATGCGGTAAGTAATACATTTTTGAACTATTCTTTCAAAAATCTATCTATATGATTATTCCTTTACTTTTTGTCAACGAGATACAGATTAATGGTAGATAATGATGTAAAAACTTTCGGTAAGCCAATATGACTCGTAATGGAATCGGTAGTTATGCATTCCATAAGGCTGCGGTGGACAAAATAATTTTTTCAACAGCTCCCAAATAATACCGCTGAATACATATGTGTGTAGCAAACTATATAGCGTTGACTCAAGTCACCCAAATCATTAAGGGACGAGGCTACGAGGCAAAATTTTGCTAACTGTTTGATTTAGAGAAACATTGCAACAAATGAACTAAAGCGTTTTGGCATGAAATTGACTGTTTGACAAATTTCATTTCAGTGATTTTAGACATTTGATAAAACCTGAGGGCAACCATGAATGGATTTTTGCGAGATAGAATAATACCATCGGCATAAACATGGAAAATTAGGACAAAAATTATAAATTTTGAAATATGCCACTTGGTTTCAAAGTAATGTCACCTGGAACGGATAGGTCCTAAGCATGTGAAATTTGTGGGCATATCGCAAAAAAATCAGGTATGGAACCAGTTATTCTCACTTCTAACCCTGATGATAATTGTTCCAAATTCGAGTGCTAAGATTTTAGAAGGATAGCAGAGGAATTTTATTGTATTAAACGCCTTAAAGTAGATGCATAAACATTATTTATTCCTTCAGGCAACATATTTTCTTGGAATATGATAAAAGGAAGATGGAATCAAAGGTGCCAAAAGGAACAGCAAGTTAAAAATAAAAAATTGCTTAAATAAATAAGACTGTAAGGAGAAACCATCAGGAAGTGAAAAGAGCATCGGTCATAAAAACATGAGAGTAATGCTGCGTGTGTTAATATTAATGTTTATTTAAAAATCGAATTCGATTTCGGTTCTTATACCGTATCTCTCCTCTCTAAAAGTACCAGAGGGACTAGGAAAGGCCAACGTTGTCCTAGCCTCGAGGAAGGGAAAATCCTGATGTTCA
>WURS02434772.1:0-15475 GCA_011762765.2 Rhinocypha anisoptera | reverse complement strand
GAACGCCGGGGGTGATATCGAGGAACAATCATCGATGTTCCGCTATTCGGTGCATCGATACATCACGTAAGAGAAACAAAAAAATGGCATCACTTAGGAGACGTCCCAGTAACAACTAGAATTGTTATCGAAAATCGCATACAATATTAGAGCAGGTATCACATGTCCGATATTTCTTCTTCTTTCTTTCTTTCTTTCGGTGTCGCCACACGACCTTTGGGTGGGCCTTGCCCTCCTCCCCACCCATTGCCTTGATAAACGTACAAATTTAAAAGATTGTTCGTGTGCCATGGGTTAGTTAACGTATGATCCCCGAAGTGTATTTTGGTTTTGGTAAGGATGAAGTGTTCGATGCTGATAATGTTTAAACAGCTATTATTGTCAATTTAAAATATCGAAAACGTCTTCTCGAATAAAGTCAAATCCATCACCTGTTTCAGGTTAAAAAATGGCTTTAAATCTTTTAATACCTAACGGTTTCCCAGTATATATTTTGACCAGAGATGAGTACAAAATGGTCCATGAACTACTTCAAGAAATGGCAAGTAAGTACAGCTGTGAGTCAAGAATGGATCGGTTTTTTTCCCTTTTCAAGGGAGGCCACGATACGTCAAGGACATCATTTGTTGTCGACATATGTCATATTACGTGGTTGTGTGTTTCTTTTATGGCAACAGTTGCCCAATTACTGTCATGGTAGCTTTTTTATTAAGGTAGTCTTCACAGCCATTTGATACTGCAAAGGTAATAGATATTTATCGTTGGTTGGAATGACAAGATAACCCTTTGCGAAATCAGCATTATTACTATGACCTTATTTTATAGAAGTCATTTTATTTCAATAGGCAGTATGTACTAAGTGATGACGTATTTTGGCACCCATCCCTGAAGTCAAATGAGAACTTCTTTCTTCTTGGTGCCACGGATAAACATGGAAAATTTCCCATCGCATTGAATTAACCTAAGTATTTCAGAGCGCTTTACAAAAATTGACTCATCTTCGCCCATCAAGAATTTCGAGTACTTCTTTAGCAAACATTAGCCGCTCTAATTTACGTCGGGGGAAAGACGGACAGACGACTCCACGTGACGCAAAAGAACGCAGACTCATTTAATGGAAACAATGATACTGTTAACAAATACCATTACTCCAAAAGTTGAAATAGTTTTATGGTGCAAAGAACGGTATTAGGAAAGAAATATTCCCTGATATAAATTCCCCTAAAACTACATCGTAGAGCATGGGGAAAATAGAACGAGGGAAAAATTAAAATTCCCTAAGAAATAGTTTTTTTTCCCTGAAGAATTCCCTTAGTTTCTAGGGAATTAATTTCCTAGAACTTTTTTCCTTCAAAAACCTATCAGCAATTTCCCTAGAACTCACCCCTACTTTAGGTAAAATGTTATGCATGCGGAAAAATATCACATGAAAAATTTCAATTGAAAAAACGATTTAAAAAAGTGAAACGCAGTTGAATGCGCTGCTTCACAAAAGAGAATCGAGAGCAAGCATTTGCGAATGAAACATGTCTTTCAAATTAGGAAGAGAAATTTCACAGAGTTAACCCTAAAACAGTTTCATTTATGTCTTTCAAAGTTAAATAAGTTTCCGGTAAGTCATTATTATTAGTTCTTTTAAAAAGCGCATCATTTATTTTTCTTAATGTTGAAATCGGTGTATATATTTAATCATATTCTAATGCGGTTATGTTTACATGATGGACTACGTAGACAAGAATGGTTTGTTGAACTCGTGTTCAGTATACAGTTCATTGGATGGATGGAATAATTTAGAGAATTCCTTCAAAATCAGGTGAAAAAATTACATGCAAAGTAAAAATAAACAGTGTTAACGTGCTGCAAAAAGTATAAATTAACTAGTAACCTTGAGTTCTTTTTAATCATCCATTGCCTTACATACGTACCCCTTTCAAATGAGAATAATAACTTGGTATCGTCTGTGTATTAGTCTGATATCGTCCGTGTAACTGAGGGTCATAAATTTGTCTCCATATTTTCCAATCATATCCTACGTTTCCTGAGGACGACCGTCTCCCGTGTTTTCGTAGTGAAAAATTTTCCTAGGAAATATTTCCCAGGAAAAATTAATCATAGGGAAATTATCCCACAAAGAAGTATTTTTTTTTAGGGACTATCAAAGGGAAAAGAGAGCTTTAATCGTCTGTGGAAACCTCGAACCTCTCCCGAGGAAAATTTGTGAGGACACATCATAGGATAATTTCCCACGTGGTCTCCAAAACACTAGGAAAGCGAGAATTCGGAGCACTCTTCTATCCTAGTCTTCTATCCTTAGCTCTATCCTATTCTTCTATCCTAATCTATTTCCTTCGGCAAACATTCATTATTACTCTGTATATTAAAATGTTTAGTAGTTATCGGCCTCCGTGGTCAATCCTCCTCTTTGTTACTGCTTCCTTCGCCAGCGTATTTACTACAATGTTTTCATAACCATTAGCGATTACCAATGCATAAATAATGAAAGTACACACGGTGATTATGCCTTATGCATTATCTGGAATAACTCGCTTGGATTCACAGTTAATTTTTTTTAAACATAACACCCCCCTGAAATCCACTGTGTCCCATGTAATCCACAAGGTTTTTTTTTATTTTTTTAGGAAAAAAAAGAGGCAGAACCCACATTTTTTGATTCTGAGAGCAGAGTTGTACGTGGCGTTGCTCTAGCAAAATATTCGATCCGTGTTTCGTTGTTTTCATCTTTTTAGAATTTTTACCTACACCAGTGTTTCCCATACTTTTTCGAGCCACTGCCCACCTTGGTGCCCTAAAGTTATTCTCAGCGCCCCCACGAGACCTGCTAAGTTTACTGTTCGGTCAGGAATCTGCCTCCCGGTCACCCCATTGTTTCTTTTCGCTCTCCCGGGCTAAAAAAACGCCCCCAGGGAGTGGTAACTTCGAGAACCACTGATCTACATCACTGAATTGAATTGAAGGGTAATCTAACGGTTAAGGTAGGTTTTACTTTTTACGGTTAAGGTAGGCTTTTCGTAGATGAGCCTTAGGTTTGATTTTCCCCGCTCCTCCTCAACTTAATCCCTCTTCAAAACTGCATACTTCCCACCACCCCTATCATTCTATTCAAAATCCCTATTCTCTCTTCATACCCCTACCCCGCTTTCCCGACATTCTGCCCTCTATTACAACCTTTAGCAACCCATTGCCTTTGAGTACCCCTTCCATCCACCTTTCCTGTCTTTTTTGGATCACTCGCAGCAATCGCCTCTCCTCCCCTACCATTCTCAAAACTTCTTCATTCGTTTTCCTCTCTTCGTACACCTCACCTTCTCCATCCGTCGCCAAACCCACATCTCTCAAAAGCCTCCGATCTGTGCTCCTCATTCTTCCTCATGGACCAAGCTTCGGATCCATATTATGCTACGCTCCACACGAGAATTTTCACGAATCTTTTCTTCAAATCTTAATTTAGGGTCCCTCCCATTATCACCTTCCTTTTCACAAAGACCTCTTTTGCTAATGCAATTCTTCGTCTAATATCCATGCCACTAGTTCCATTTTCCTCTATGTTGCTTCCCAAATGAGTTAACCTTTCTACCTGTTCCAATTTATGCCCTTCTAGTCTGATATTTAGCCTAGCCTTCTTACTGCTCGATAATCTCATTACTTTCGTTTCCTTACTATTAATTTTCAGCGCAAACCTTTCACTCTGGTCATGCAAAGTGCTTAACAAGGTCTGCGGTCCTTTGGCTGAATTACCAAATGGCGTTTGGTCGTCGGATCACATGCATTTTAACTCGAATAATTTGAATTTGAAAACAAGAGTTTTATGACTACTATATTAAGGAAATCTCGCTGCGGGGGCTAGATAGGTTTTTGTTTCTCGCCGTCATAAACTTTTGGCGGAAGCCGCGACGAGGTGAACGATCCATCATTGGCCGGAAACTTTCTTATCCTATCTCTTTGTCTCTTCCTCCATCCGCTCCTGACGTCAGTCTGTGGCCTTGCTGCCTGTTCCCGTACTGCATTGATTCCTGCCAGAGCAGCATGCATTACTGCCCGGCGTGCGGCGCATTCCTCGGGTCTTACCGAAACTAGCAAACCAACGAGTTTGGGCGGAGAGGCACATCACGCCCCAGAGAAAGACGTCGAAGGGGACGTCCCTGCTGTCTGGACGAGAGACCAAGCCCATGAACGACCGGAGACCAGTGACCTCACGTGACCCTTTCGTATATTATGCGCCCCTGGTTGCAATGTGATAACATTATCCCTCACGAACTTGTGAACCTAAGCTTAAGGTCACTTCATGTACTAAACAACATACTTAATTTATTACCCGAAGGTTTGTGCTCCTTGGGGACAAGTTGTTTGAATATCACCCTTCTCTTGAAGTTTATGACTATTTTATTGTATGTATAGTGCTCATTTTTGTGATCATAAGGACTAAATTTGGGTGTGACTATTTTATTTTTTGTCTTATATGTACTTTTATCCAGTGATGCAATTTGAATAAAAGTCACTTCTTAAAACACAGTCGAAGGGGATTTATGACATTTAAAAAAATACATATTTCCTTTCTTACCTGTTTTCCCTAGATACCTTTTTTCAGCGTGCCATTCATAAAATAATTGGCAAAAACCAAACCATTTCATGCTAATACTTTCACGATCAAAGTAAAAAGTACTCATATATGCCATTTAAATATTAACTGGTCTGCATGTCCACACAGAACCAACGCTACCTCACCGAGGAATAGAGGTATGGAATTACATGATGTCACACTGCAATTTTACGTTGGAACTAAAAATGCTACTGAATGTAGTTTTGTTTTTCAGAATTCTCTTCTGTTGTTCTTGAGTCCTAGTGTTTAAATCATTACATTTGAACTCGAAAGAGGATTCCTTATATGAATTTAACATATAAAAATGTTTCTCTTCATCTTATCATCGTACTCTCCATACAGTGTGGCGTTTGAATTATTTCATTAAGACCCAGGCTGTAAGTATTATAGTTTATATTTAATTAACTCTTCTTTGGGTAAATGATTCTATGATATTTTGTCTTCTTGATCTCTTTATCTGATCTTTTATTTATCTTCTTGATCTGATTTATATACTTTCTCCGTTTATCCAACGTTTAATTTCAAAATTCAACGAGATTGATCTGTTAACTGTTGTAAATATAAATAAATATATATATATATATACACACACACACACACTTTCATGCAAAAAAACCGTCACCTGGCGAAAATACATCACACACATACTCTTTCAAATTCCTTGTGGCATTTTTAACAACTGTATAGAAGAAGTTCGAACCCTTTATCGTACTTTTAATGAGATGAAGACTTTCTAATGTCTTATAGCCCCTCACTAGGCGACAATCAAAAGTTAACGTTTCGTATGTCATACATGAGACACCATCAACTAATATTTAATTTCCGGTAGTTTCGTCTAGCAATGAATGAATCCTATGTGAATCATAACTCTGGTTCTAGGACGTCCTATTGATTTTAGGTTCGAAGCATTCAGAACTCGGTCGACGTAATGACACGCCTGCCCGCCATGACTCCATTCCAAAGTCCAAACCTTGATATTTCGATTGTGCCAATACCCCGTAGGCGGGACGGTAGCCTTCAGTCCCAGCGCTATGAAAAATTCAGATTCTAAAGTACGCTCTGCAACTTTCTCAAGTCAAAGGAATCACATCGCACGCTCCTTACTGATCAACCACCAATTTCATTTGTATTTCTACATTGCGTACGAAGAAAGTTACAGCAACATTATCACATCGAAACATTCCATTTTCATTCTACAAACTAGCGTCCTTTTCTGCGATCCTTCTACTTGTCAGAGGGTTACAAGGCTGGAACCAGTCCGTGACCAGTAGATTTTCAAAATATCAACCACGCTGTGTCGGTATCAAAAAGCTTAGTGTCAGTCAAGCATAAATAACAACACATTTACATATATACAATTCATGATGGTCAGATGGAAACACAAATAGAATTAGTAGAATGAATTTAGAGACAGTTAAGGCAGCGTGAATGCACATTAAATGGATGCATTTTGTTTGGAGGCTCAATATTTGTTCATCCAGACTGACAAACCAAAACTTCCTTGCTCCAAATTATTGGGTCCGTTCTTGGATTGGTGGATTGCTCTAAACTGCACAATGTACTTGTTATCTACGTTAAACTGCATTTAAAATTAATCCTTAGTTTAAAAAAGGCTATTATTAAATAAACCTGTAATATGAAAAACCCAGGTTGGTAAACTCCGGGCTCACATCCCGGGTCTTACATTTTCAAGATCTACGCCTCGCTGCAGTGCCTACAGACGTTTGAAAATAATCTTGTTTATTGTGCAGTTATTGGTGATCAAACGTAAATTTGTGAATTAATTTTTTTGGTATATTAAGAAGGTTACAAAAAATATTAATAATAACATGGTCGCCATTTTTATTATGTCGTTTAGATCCTCATTCACTTAACCACACTGGCACGCCGTTCCCATATGATTCCACTCCCGTGAAAAGTCACCCACATGAGTTTTTTTTGTTCCAAAGTCAGTAGATTTTCAGGATTCACGCCACGTCATAACCCCTGCTGTCGTTGAAATTTTCTTACTGGACACATCCTGTTGAAGAGGCTCGAATTTTTAAATCTTTCCTCCCTACGCTGAATATTAAATGCAACATCATGTGCAAAATGCAACCATGTGCAAGCAAAGATGCTACCATGTGAGTATACAAACGCCAGATGTTTTAGGGTCGAAGTATTCCCATTTATGTAAATTTCCACGCAACCTTCGACCCATTTCTGTGATCAACTGAGTTTTACGAGGGCTAGAACCGCTAGAACTAGCACCAGAGCTTAGCGATCTTAAAAATCTACCACACAAACAGGTAGCGCTTTGTTAATCTCTGAGGATTAGATGAACCTCTATTTTGCTTATAAAACTCTGACTATATTGAATTTCTACGTTTATTCCGAAGACGGTTGCCACAATGTCATTCCGTAGGCTCCAACAGATTTTACGTTCGAAGTATTATCCACCAAGTAAATGCACTGGCACACCTAGTCGCAACGCCTTCAATTCCCCTGCACGGGCGCGACGCAACAACGGTCGCCCGAAGTCCAAGCGCTACTCGAAATCCAAATTCTAAACTACACTCTACTTCTTTCTGACTTCCACGGACAAATACCGTACGTTTCTCACTGAGCAATTACCAACTTGATTTGTATTTCTACGTTACGTATGAAGAAAGTTACGACAACTTTAATTACATAGCCTCCGTGCATATGCGCTCTACACACAGACTACTGATTGATCTTCCATTCGCGTGAAGGTCATTCACCTGACTCTGCTCCTTGTTATTTTGACTATCCTTAATATCTCCGATTGATCCCCTTCTGTGTTCAAACTGTTCGATCTGTGCTGTTCACTTTGAATGGAGTACTATGATCTTTGAGCTTAAATTCTACGTGTGATATTACGAAAGTTTGAGATTGATAGTTGGCAAGATTTTTGCCAACGATTAAGTTCCACTTTCTCAGGCTGCCTAATGTTCAGTTTCCAAGTACGATCAGAATTCTTTCTTTATTATTGTGTATATGTCAGGTGTCCAGCTAAATAACCGTTATGACTCTTTCAACCTCATTTTAGGTCCTTTTAATTCGTCACTTTAGCTGCGATCACCAGATTTGAAAAAATATCCACTATTTAGTTTGTGGTAGGTTCGTCCGTATTTGCAAGAGTGAACCTTCCAATAACATACACAACGGGTCCATCAGCGGTGTAATTTACTTAGTTAACATCGTGATACACTACAAAATATTACGTGAAATTTCTTTGAACCCTGTATGTTTTTTTTTATTTTACACAATTAAAGTTTGATTTTGAGTCAGGCTAGGCCTCACCTCTTTTTTTATTGTGTACACAAGTTTTGGCTTTCTACTGATGTTTATAGTTATTTAACTGCATATGTTTTTGTGCGGAGCGACGAGTGAAGCATGCGCCAACTTTCTCTTTCATTCCTACTCTCTGGCCGCGGGAGCGGCTTCGCTTGAAGTGGGATCGGCAAAATGCTACAGGCGCAAGGAATGATTAAGAGAAAAATATATTTATACACGGTAGGTCCTCGGTTTTCAAGTTAAACTCGCCAGGAAAAAAGAATTTTTTAAAACCTCGAAAACAAGATATGTATCCCGTTCCTATGTTACCTGGTTGCAGAGATATTGCCTGAAATATTCTATGTAAACCAAATTCTCTTTCGTCGTTTGTTTTTCATGTCATGGGGATAGAAGAATCAAACGATCGGCCCAGTTGACTCACCTCGGTCGCTCTTTGGTAACCTTCACGCACCTCAACGCGACCTTCAGCGGCCTCTGGCTCAGCCAATTTCCCACTCCTTGACCTTGAACGACCCATTTCCTCGCTTTTTCGTCCAATTTCTGTGCTCAAGAAAACCTGCGTTTTCCAGCGAGTTCGGCGAAGGGTTAAAAAGTGCCCAAAGGGTTAGGGTTTCGCGGGGAAATTGGGGCGGATTTCCTCCGCAGTCACGTGGTATACTCCGTGGCGCTGCACGACGAGGCGGTATTCTCGAACGGGGAAAGAGCAGAGGTGCCGTTTCTTCGCTGACAGCGATCATTAAAACTGTAATATTTCCGTATTTCTCTCAGATTACGTCAGTAAATATAGACTATGACCATTATGTCGTTAATTAGTTGATTAAATTTTACTATAAATAATTGTTCCTCCAAGAGGATGAGCAAAGTATTGTGAATTCGTTCTCTTAAAATTTGCCTCAATAAGATGCCTGGACTTAATCGTTGCCAAAAATATTGCAAACTATCAATCTCAAACGTGACGATCATTATAAGGGACACTAGATTTTTAAAATATTTATAGATAACTCCGATTACACCTGTTTTTAATTAAAAGGTAAAATAGTATAATTATCATTGCATGGTATAAAAATTATATTTATATATGTATTTTATCAAATTAAATACTTTAACTTCATAATTACATTCTATATTGTTTGCATAAATTTGAATTGTAACCATATTATTTTTAAAACTTAGTTTTACTTTTGCTGAAATAGAGGTGGCCATAATTTATAACAAATACTGTTTTTCTGACAGTTTTGAATGCTTGCTGTTATTATTCGTATTATTGATGTACTTTTATAACTAGAATATGGGGTTACGTTAGTATATACTCCTTAGTTCTAGTTTAGGTGTATAACAATTTTCTTTAGCTGGAATATGGGGTTACTACAAATACATTAGGTCTCCAAGCATATATTCATTTAAACAAAATTTTCAGTCATCTTTAAATATCCCAACATATTATTTTTAATTAACTATACAAGGTGGTTTTTTGAACAAAACATTTTGCATGGCCTTGTCCTACATCACAAATGTTTTCTTACATTGTGGCTATTTCTAAAAAAAAAATAAACTCAATTCCTAAGCCAAGAGAAGTTTAATCCATAAACATATTCACAAAACAACTACAGTCAAACCTCGCTTAATGAGCACCTCCCATAGCGAGTGATTTGCATAACGAGCTAAACAAAATGTAATAAAGTGACTCCCTTAACGAACAATGCTTCGCAAAACGAGTGACGAGGAGACATCGTGGCATCACATGGAGGTTCCTGCCGGCATCTCAGCTATCAGTCTATGTTTAGGACTCGTTCAGCTAGCATCTTACTGTCGCTTGCAAAAGTTGTATCCGGACAAATTATTGTATTTTTTAGTGCAAAGTTTAAATATTCTTACACGTTTATCCTCAAAGAAATGCCACAAGAAGACAGAGGTAAGATAAAAAAATCACCATAGTAGTCAAACGTCAAATCATTGAGAAGCGGGATCGAGGTGTGAGCAAGTGCCTGCAGAGCTGGTAGTCTACGAGATTGTGTCTCTGGCCAAGATTATGAGCTGGATTATATAGAGGTGGATAGCAACGACATCGATGAGCTAGTGGAAGAGCATGGCCAGGAATTGACCACCGAAGAGCTTATGGAGCTGTATTCTGTGTCACAGAAAGAAATTGTGGAGAGAATTTCGTCAGGGGAGGAGGAGATAGTCTCAGCAGAGCAACCTTTTAGCGAAATAACGAAGATACTGAAAGCATGGGAAAAATGTTACATCTTATGTTGAGAAGCATCACCCTAATAAGGCAGTAGCTATGCAAATTAATTTAATGATAATTCTGTCTCATTTTCGCAAAATTTTGAAGCGTAGGTAAAAACAAATCTCTCTAGACAACTTTCTAGTAAAAAGGATGTATTATAAATGAGATTATTATAAATTTTTTGAGCATTTTTTTGGAATGAAATGTATTTTCCTATTTTACATTGATTACTATGGAAAAATTTGTTTCGCTTAACGAGTGTTTTGCATTACGAGTAAGATTCGGGAACAAATTATATTACTTTAAGCGAGGTTCCACTGTATATGTAAAAATGTTCTACTGCATTATTTTAGTATGATTAATGTGTTTGAATTGATTACTTACCTTCTTCTCATTCATTTCCTTTCCTCCATCACTCCCCTTACTAATTGCAATTTTTGATTGAACCTTAAAGTCTTTGACTTTTGTCTTATAATTCTCCAAGAAATTACATGTTTATTGGGAATCTATATATGCCATGTTAACTTAGTGCCCTGGGAGAAGAAATCTATTATGTTGTTACTGGTGATTTTCAATACTGAGGGATGAGAGAAACATGAATAAATGCATTTTGTGCAATAATTTGAATCATCAGATAGTTTTTGATGGGACTAATAGGTATCCATCACATCAATTTAAGTTACCCAAGAGGAATCATTTGGCAAAAAGACAAATTATAAAACAGAAAAGGAATAAAGGGTATTCTCAATTGGCATACTCATGGCTTGTTTGATATTTGCTGATAGGTCTGTAACATCAACATTGATTTCTTCCTAATTGTCAATTCATAAAAATTTGATAGGTTCTATAAATTTAGCTTACTGCTATTTATAGTATACACTAATTATTAAGATGCTTGAGTTTATATGCCAAATAATTATGAATTTAGACAGACAAACATCCTTGATGGCCAGATTTAGTCTGCCATTGACTTATAACCTATTCAAGATACAACAGGCGAACTTCGATCACGCATTTGGCAGTAGAATGCATGGCTCTAATCATGATGGAAAAATTATATTCTTTTTCGTAATGTTCTATTATCATATATCATGTCTAAAAAAAGATAATGTAATATGGAATCCAGTGTAACCCTTTCTCCAAAACTTTTAAAATCATTTAGGAGAAAATTTAACATTTAATTGTCTCAAAATTAATTAATTTCTTCATTGGTACTCTTAACTTAAGAGTTCATTGATGTATAATTAATATATTGTTCCTTTGTAGAATGCCTAAATATCAATTATTGAATGTAAGCCTGAAGTGTCATAAGCAAGCCCACTTCCATTTATTGCATGTATCTCTTTCTGATTTCCAGTTCATCTTCACCAGGCTAATTGCCTAATTATAACACATCATCGTAAATAAATCATGCTTTGTGAACCACTTGGGAGTTGATAAATACCAATTTGCATGGAATTATAGAACTCACTAATGCATAACAAACTTTAACCCTTTGCACTCCATCAATGAATGCTCACCCGGCCTCCACAACTCCATCTAAGAGATTTGCAACAAGAGAAACTGTCACAAGAAACATGTAACGAATGTGATGTGAAGCTTAGGATGAAATGAAGCATTTCCTCCAAAAAGTACATCAAGAATGTGGTATGGGACACCACTGTTCAGGAGTGTGCCATCTGTTGAGCTTGATGAGAAATAGACGTTATAAAAGACATGAAAAAAAATGTTTAGTTGGACTTGACATTGGAGTGCAAAGGGAGTGCATGTCTGATGAGGCATGGTTTTATCTTTGAATGAAGATCCTTCCAGATAAATATGAAGCAGCAACTTCAAAACAAAATTTGCTGACACTTCAGAAATAATTGTTTGTGGAAGGCAGTACATATGTACCAGATAACCGGAGATGATGATGGAATACACATTCATTTGAAAAAAACTGGTTTAACTTGTGTAACAGTTGAGACAAGAAAACTACATTTAAATGAATGACATTTTTATTTTAAAAATGAATCCATATTTATAAACAAAAATCATTATCACACCAGCAATAAAAAACAACTAATTTTTTTACCCCTAATCACTTTTAGACTTTTTCTCTTCCTTGACTCCTGAAGTCTGCTTCCTCTTCCAGTTTCCTGCTGGGTCCATTGGCTCATCCTTGTAGTGCAGGAAGACTATACTGAACAAAAACACTCCCAACATCATACTAAATGCACTGAAATAATATGGGTATGCACTGGTAATGAAGCGTTCATACTGAGTATGTTGAAGAGGCCGAACAGAGACCTAAAATACAAAAAAACATCTAAGGTAAACAAATCATATGACAAGAGAATTTCCAAGTACATAAATCACCCTAATTACACTAATACCTGATATCAAACACATGAAGACTGATGCTAAAGTCCCTTGGGTATTTGTTCATCAACACAGTCATTTTTAAGCAACAGATTTAGGGTTTGCTTGAGAAACAATACCTTTTGACTGAATTTTTGCATGCAATTTTAAAGGCAGGGAGAGATGGTGGTCATTACACATGAATGTCAAAGATTGCCGGAAAATGGCATAGGAAATACAATCTACAGGGGATGTCTGTAAATACACTAAAAAACTGGAAGAAACTCAGGGCCAATATAAAAAAAATTAGTGGAGGAACTCTATAGAGTACAGAGAACAATCCTTCACAGTTATGGATTTAGAAAGGGCTCCACATGAAATGAATGTAAGCATGAATTCAGAATAGATACTGGCAATAATAATTTAGGTTATAGGAAAAGGAAGAAAGAAGAGTTCATGTAAAGTGTGTATATTAAGGAAGAACAATCAGTTTAAAAATAATTTGGATACCAAAGAAAGTAATAGCAGTATCATGATGGAAGGGATACAAAACTTAGGTAGCGTTTAAACTTAGTAGCGTTTTAAAATTGACTTGGCATCACTCTTTATGTGGTGTATTGTTCATTAGCTGTAAGTAATATGTTGTATGATATGTTAATGATACGTTATGGTGATGACATGTTATATTAAATGATATTCAAAGTTTCATATGTAATAGTGTGGTACTAATGTAAACCTATTGACAATGTCTACTGTGATTAAACCATCTAATGACAAATAAATTATTATTATTACTACTCAGGTGATGGGGTATTAAGTACAGCAAAGCCTCAAATTAATGAAATCTTTTTAATGGACACCTCCCACCAATGAAATGGAGCACTAGTCCAGACAGTTTAAATATCTTAAATATATAGAGACTGGTAAATAACAAAAACATTCAAAATTTATGAAACCTCATAAAACATAACCTCCTCTCTTAACTGTTCCAATTAAACTACAAGGGGCAAAAAAATACAGATTCCAGAGATGCAAGCAAAAAAGGTGAACCAATTTCCTTACCTGGGTTGTGCTGTACAGATGTGTATAGCCGACGCGGTTGTAGTCGACTTTCAACTGGTACACACCATACACATCAGGTATTTTAAATCTGGCCTCGTACTTCCCACCCTTCTTCTTTTTCAATGTTGTCCTTACAAACGGATCAATTCGAACAAATTCCAGCTGTATGTCATCTGCTTCAAACGGTATCCACTTTCCTTTATCAAGTATCTCCACATCAATGGTGTATATCTATAAAAATGGTTTCTACATTAAGTCTCTAGAATTAAGTGATGGGAAGAACATCTAAACCGTTATCTGGGTCATATTTAGATGTTGTTCGCAAGTAACACATATGATGGGAGGATATGAAGCTCAAGACAA
Organism: Rhinocypha anisoptera; assembly: GCA_011762765.2. Classification (NCBI taxonomy): domain Eukaryota; kingdom Metazoa; phylum Arthropoda; class Insecta; order Odonata; family Chlorocyphidae; genus Rhinocypha; species Rhinocypha anisoptera. Next base: position 1,565 of record WURS02434772.1, on the reverse strand, counting down.
AATCGAAAAGGAGGATAATGCTCTTTGAATTGTTTGCATAAAAGAAGCTGGCACCACAATCATAATTCTATGCAACAGCACTAAGGACAGCATGAGACTTTTCAAAAAAGAATTTCTTTACTCTAAGACCACCATAGAGAACTAATTATTAAAACAGAAATTCAAATTACGGAAGGAACCTCGATAAACCAGTCTAAATGGGATGGAGGGTTGGCCAGATAATCCGGGAATCCAGTTAAACATAGGAAAAATTGCACTGAATGAAGTCATTTTAAGTGGAAATAATTATTTCATAACTATGACTTGTTTATCCGCTTGATTAATATTGTCGCTCCAATATAAAGCTTACTTTACATATCATAAAAATCTTAATCATAAAAATTGTAATTATTTGTCCAAAAATCTCAAATTACATATTTCCTATGAACAATGCTAAGCTTTCTTGCAATGATCTCCATTCAGTCCCTATATAAAAGAGGTAAATTATGAATTCTGTGTTGAAAAACTGTTGATTTTGTAAAAATGCCATTGCATATTTGAAATAAAATCATAATTCAGTGTAACAACTTATTATTTTCACGGTATCCATATTAAAACACAGTTCAGTTTTGTTGGATGCAAAAGTTAAAGGGGCTCTGGACTAGCCAGTTGAATTGGGGACTGGTTGATTGAGGGACTGTTTATTTTGAAAGTTTCGAGTCATTCATCAATATCATATATTCTTCCAAATTGCTAATGAATTCCATATTTATTTTCCTTGGTAATTTATGATTAATTTGCCATCAAAGAGTAAGTAAATACTTTCATTCATAACCAGCATTCTACCAAAATGCAGAGACAACTAAAGCCTGTTACACACGATGCCATTTCTTGGGCCAGAAATGGTACAAGAAAATGCCTGCCATGTTTTGCATTGTGTGTTATAGCGAATTCCCTGCCATCTGGAGGTGGCACCAGTAGTTGCCTGCCAGTTACACAGGATAGAATGTGCTCTATTTCCACCATTTTTATTGTACCAGTGAGAGTTTATGTGAGATTTGGCAACAAAAAAACATCATTCAAGGTTAGTATTCTGTTTTATTTCCATTTAAAATGTACTTAATTATTTTTATCACTTATGTTGATGTATAATTAACATATTTCAGTTATCACGAATAATGTGTAAAACGTGCTATGGAATTGTTAGTAATGGTCCGTGCGAATCTCAACTACTAAAGAACAGCATTTAGTTAGTATTCTCTTTAATTTCAGTTTAAAATCTATTTCATTATTTTTATCGTATATGTTGATGTATAATTAACATATTTCTGTTAAAGCTAATAATGAAATAGCGTGTTACATGTGATATAGAATTTTTAGTCGAGTACTGTGCAAATCTCGATCATGTGAAAAGAGCATTTATGTTAGTATTCTTTTTAATTTCTGTTTAAAACGTACTTCATTATTTTTATCGTATATGTTTATGTGCCCGCCATTTTCATGCAATCTAAGCGTTCAAAAATTCGATGGAAGAGGAAAACACAATCTGTATATGGAAAACATTGGCCTGTTCAACTTGAGTTTTG
>WURS02434754.1:0-15477 GCA_011762765.2 Rhinocypha anisoptera | reverse complement strand
GAGGCGCCCCGGTTCACCACCACTGTATTAGTCTCTTTCCTCCTGCCGTATGCACCACATCCAATTATAACGCGTAGTATTATAAATGACGCCAAGGTAGCGCAGTGAGTAGAGTACTTGGCTACTGAAAGAGGTACCCGGGTTCAAGGGTTCGTGACGTCTCTGGACAGCCTCAGCTACACACAAGCTTATTGATATTTCGGATACCTCGTCCTCCTGGGAAACCACAAGCGGCACAGGAATTGTTGAAACCCGAATTTTGTTGAAACAGCACACTCTACTGAGTGTGTGTGTGTGTGTGAGTTAGGAGGACACAGGAAAACGAGATACGAAACAATAAGCCGCTAGACCTCTCCGTAGTTATCAATTAATATGAGAAACTATATATTTTGAGGGATTATATACGGAATGAAATCGCAGATACGCGTCCCAACCAGTTGAAACTACCCTCGAAATTCGACATAAACATGGGATTTCACACAAACCCACAAAAAACGCAAAGGAACAAATCTGGGAAGGAAACTGCAAAAAAATCATTCTTTCAAAAACCCGTTCGAAAAGTATACAGCGACAACAAAAGCACGCTCCTCTCATTGTTTTAACGGATGATGGCGACTGACCAGGGTGCATTGAACAAAACTTTATATCCTCAACTGTGGACCACTCCCTTCCCCTCCATCTCATCTGCAGCCTGAATCAGTAGCCTTTAAGAAAAGGAATTTATTATGCCCAACCCTTCATAATGGGCTAACGGTGAGAGAAACTAACGTACGAATAGCGGAACACAAATGAAATTTTTTGAATGGACAATCTAATCTGTTGAATTTCACGAGACTTTGGAGGACGGTGATCGTTGACAGTGATTTGGACCCCGAGGTTCGTCACCTAGAGAAAAAGGTTCGGACAATAGACTCTTGTCTTCGGAACGACTTAAGTGATAAGGGGGAGAAGCGTCAGAGGCATGGGCGCGTTTTGAAGGAAATACTTGAGAAGATAACTCCCATACTCAGTGGAAGTTATACTGACCTTGAGCAAAAAGGACTCACATATGAAAAACCTTCTCCCTCACCATATTTATAACATAACCTCCCAATCACCCACTTCCTTCTAATCTCAAATAAAACCCAGTCGGAGTGCGCAGAATTAAGCCAACGATGGAATGTCGTCAAATAGATTTTACAAATCAAACAGCATGATCAAAAATGATAACATATGTACTGAATTGGATTATCCTGTGGTTTGTAAAAAGTATTGCACGACATTAAATGAAACTTAAAAAAGCTAAACCGTAACTTGTTTCGCTTATAGACTGACCTTTAACTCTTTTCGCTTCTATCGACGTGTCAACCCACCGGTGGTTCACGCCGACGCAAGAGCGACGAATGTGGGGAACACGCGACACTAATTTTATTTCGGAAAACGAACGAATGTCGGGTTCGCTCGACGCTGTGATCACCCCGAGAGAGGGCGAGCGACGCGACGCAGGCACACGTGTGACCCTCACTAACCCAACTCAAGCGGGACTCCCGATAATCTTCCACCCGGTCATTGCGGGGTCGTACGTCCTATCCTCCTCGACGACCCTCCTATGGTCCCACTTGCATCACCCTCGCAGCGGGAAGTCCCGCGGTCATTATGCCTTTTCGTCCACTGTTTTTATTCCCACTGGAGCGGGACTCCCGACATTATTCCCCCCTGTCATTGTGGGGGTCGAACCCCCTTACCTCCTCGACGACCCTCTTAGCTCCCACTTGCAGCGGGAAATCCCGCGGTCAATATACCATTTTGTAAGTCCATATCAATAGATAATGTCGCACTTTTCCACAGAATTTTATTTTTTCGGTTACAACGCGTTTCACCGACTTGCGGCATCATCAAGTACAAAATATAAATGAGACACCAAGGATTAAAGTGAAAAATAGACTAAACAAAACAAAAAAAACGAGAGCATGAGTTAAATAAATAAAGAGAAATAATTCAAGGGCGTACGATTTTCCGTATTGTCTGTTAAAATTTTATTTAAATAATTTATTAAAACGATATAATTTATTAAAGCGGTTAAGGTTTCCAGCGCACAACGTCCAATGGCGTTTGATTTGGACCACCGCAGTGAACATTTCTGCGATTCAGAGGCGCTTTTCTTATCCGAACATCTCACGTCGAGTTGAGGACGTCCCGAGAAAATATCCAGCACGTGAGATGAAACGTGGGATCATTGATCAGTTCACTCGTGTAAACCAATATAAACCCCTAACGTCTTGATACGATATATGCTTATAGAGGAGGTTATTAGTACCTACACCTGCAAAAAATACAACCCACTGTCCCTGATTCTATCGGAGGTAAACAAGATAAATTCCCATCTAGCAACACTCAAGGAAACAATATTCAATGTTTGTGTGAATGTCATATACAAGCTTCTTGTCGATATGTTTATAAATGCATACATATATACATATATATTTACGTCGTGAATTTTCACTTTCTCATGTTCAAGTTACGCTGATATATAGCATGGCAGAAAAATCATAAACATAGAAGCATGACTGAGAGAAAAACACTCTCAGAACAACAAATTCAGATTTTCGTATTAAATTTTGCAGAGATACCTACGTACTTTCAACGGCAAAAAATGTTATTCATAGACAAATTTGAAGAGGAAGTATTGCTGTCTTCGTTTCTTCAGTGGAGCAGCATAATTTTACTCCAATTACTATCATTTAAAATTTTAATCGGATGTTAGGTGTATGGCCATTGGGACACGTGAGAGACGTAATTCCTTTATATATATTTCTGTTAAGGAATAATTTTATAAACATGAGGAAAAGGTCAATAAAAAAAGCTAAACTAGTTGAGAATACAAAGGATAAATTACTATTAATAGGCTATCCAGAGGAGAGTGTTTTGATGCTAAAAAAATGCACAGAATAGGAAGAGCTACAGTTTTAATTCTATCTTAAGATTCTGATGAATGTCAGAAATTTAAGAGGAAAATCTACATAACACTGATTTCTGAAAATAACATTTCTTCTGTTGCTTTTTATCAGTGCGTTGGTAAACCTTCAAATTAAAATAAAATGAATTATAACATAAGAGAAGAGAGTTCAATCATATCACTGATTTTAAGTGCGTCCGTTTTCAAATATACTATAACGATGCATCCTAAAATACAGAGGCAGTTTCTTAGACTAACACTAATTCAGACCCGATTTACCCCTTGATCGCATATGATTTATTGGTATAATATTTTTTTATTTATAGTGTGCATCGACGGTCATATCGCACCTCTTCAAGTCATAGAAAAAATCAACTTGGACAAACACAACACCCATGCCCTGCGCGGGATTCGAACCCGTGACTTTTGGGTTGGCCGGCGAGCGCGCTACCCCCAGCATAACCCGACCGGCGATTTCTTGGGTGACTGAAAATCTTGCTGACTAGATTTCCCAACGAAAATCAATCCTGATCGCCAATAATATCACTTTTCATGATAAGTTTCAAATTTGGGCCATCGACTCAAAAATTACGAGAAGGACCGACTCCGTGTTATCATCTGCCGAAGAACAAGAAGCTACATGCGTAACATTCTATTTTAAGGATGCCATGAAAGGGGCGTCATAGTTCGTGACATTCATGGCAAAATCGAGTGTAACCTTAAGTTTAAAATTTCAATTTAGAACTGAAAATAATTTCCAGCCATCGTGGAATCTTGGCCAGCCAGAATTACATGCTCGCCAGATAAGCACCAAATGTTGCGCGTTCGGGTCTCGCCTATGAGGTGGGTGTTTTATTCGCCCACTTGGTTTGTTTCTTCGATGTGAAAAGTTGCTAAATAACGGTAGCCATCGAAGCAACCTATAATGTATAGCACTACTAACTCTAATAACAGAAATAACCCAATATCATAAATGACTAATAACACCATATAATACATATATATGTGGATACGTCCTGCAAAAGTGCGTTTTAAGCTACATTCCTTTTAGTCTCTAACGATACTTCTTCACATTACCTGGTTTCTAACAACGACGAATAATAAATACTTAAACAGTTGCTCCATTAAGATGTCAAATTTAGTTTCTTGACCTTGTTTTTTGGAATTTATTTTTACAATACTACAGTTCAAAATTAATATAGACATAAGGGAATGGTAACTTGTTGGTATCAAAATTACCGGAAGGAGATGATAATAGGAACGGCAATGCAGCCAAAAGTTAATAAACTTAGCATTTTCTTTGATTTAAATCTGGGCATTTAATAGAGATTAATGAAGGAGTTAAACAATTCCGAAGGGATTCCTGGGAGATTGGAGACACGATGATGATTCAGTTGAATTAATTTGCCGAAGAGAAGGCATGCAAATGTTTCAAAGTGCTTAATGCTATAAGAAAAAAAAACCCCGACGCCTAATAACCAACTACTAAAACATATACTCATATCTTTCTAGTGTCCACTTTTCGATTAACATAAGGCCCAGTATTTTAAAGTGACATTTGCTACTGTTGATGCTGAAATTATCAATACAGTACGAAGTAATGAAGCAAAGTCAATTACATTTACCATTCCATGACAGACTTCGGTCATAGACCATCACGGGTTAATCGCTGTTTTTCCAATTCAAATCAAACATTTAAATACGGGATGATGAAGACACTAATACATAATCCACCTGTTATGTGCAACAACTGCTTTCCTTTAACTGGTCGTAAAATTTAAAACTTATAAATCCGACATGGGTGGAATAGTTCCATAAATACAGGAAGAGTATTTGAATAGGTACTGACATAAATAATACATGAGATAATTCCTTCTCCCCTAGTCCTAAATTATACTATAATACTATATAAAGATACACTGAGTTATTAGAATAATTTAAATATTTATTGCAAAAATCACAATAACGTAAAAGTAATACCATCATACCCGTTAAGCAAACTTATTACCTTAATGTCACGAAGTTAGTTCTAGAATATCGAGCTACTTCATTAATTAAAAACTGTAGCGTCAAGAAATTTTCTGAAGAGGCATTGCGTCAAGTTCAATTTTCCGAACGTAAAAAATTACTCTATACCGGCAATATATTATTTAAGAAACTTTCGACATATTAACGTAGTGAGTAGCACTATGAAGTTGTCGTTAGACTTGGAATGAAGTTTTTGTTTAGGTATTGCTTTGATTTTATAAAATAAATTAACGTAGATTGTTTGACACCGTAGTACTCCACCTTCAACTTTGGTTTATGGATGATCCTATGTGATACTAAGCGTAATGGCGTGTGAAATTTCACACGCAAAGGGGGGCAAGTCCCTTTCCCTTTGCCGTCTCCGCCTGAACCTGGGCCCCCTCCACCTGAACTTGGGTTCAAAAGTAAGGCACTCTAACCACTACCTGACACTAACACAACCTGTATTTAACGCAATAAAAATACATATAACACCGTTTGATTGCCCCTTTGAAGAAATTCGTTCGAGATAAAGGAGCATGAAAGGAAACGCTCCGAAGGAGTACGTTGGAGAGATAAGTAAATGTAGATTGGAGAAGAGGGTGGGAATATGAGAGAGAATGTGGAGGGAAAAGAAGTGGTTATAGTCACCTAACCATGGAGCAGTGTGGCCTAAGCAAGGGAGTTTTATTTCTAAGCTTTTTAGTGTTTTATTGCATGGAGGAAAGTTGAGAGGTAGGCAAAGGGACTGACATGAGATACCTAACAGAACAAAGAAGGGAGCGCGTGGAGGGAATGGGATGGGAATTCTTAAAGAGATGGTTAAAAGAGTGTCGCCTAAAGAGGATGAGGGTGACGTGATCGATCTCAGGGACGCAGACAATATTTATGCCTGTAGGGTCCGTCCACGGAGCTATAACTGCAGACCCTACTCAAAAAAGAGAGTTTTTGAGACACGGTCCCGGGGCAGAGATGCATGATCCAGACGCTCACATTTTTCCTTTTATTTTATCCGGGTATTCATTTGATATTCCCTGTATCATAGTTTCTTTTGTAACGGTCCGGATAGTGCAATCTCGGAAAGTAATTTTGATTCAGAAGATATCGTCCGAGGAACACGACGGATATAAAAGTATTGTGAAAAAAATAATCATTGTACAAGGTAACACCTGAATGCCGAAATGGTAAGCAAATTACAGCGTTCTGATTGCTGTGCAATTTTATCCTTCCTATGCTACAATTTTTAGAGCGAAAGGATTAATTTGAATTCAGAATTCTAAGATTAACTAAAAAATTATAATGTTTTTAAGATAAGGATTATAAATAACTCAATACGCGATCCACGTGTATCACTGGCATCATTTCTAAAACTGCGCGAATCAAGTCACCAAAAAGGGATGGCCAGCAGTAACAAAAGTATCAAGTCTCCAATTACTAATTATTTATTGTCTGTAACCGCGGCCATAATATTGGGAGACTAAGTATTAGAGATTTAAAAAACAACGGAAATCATCTGTTTTAAATTAAAAACGAATATAATTATTAATTAGCTACATAACTACGGGAACTATTTCCGTATGCCTACTTGAATTTCTTGTGGCAAAGATAAAAAAATAGATTTCAATTACTAGAATTATATTTTAATCAGAAACCGTATCCAATATTTAGGTTAGGAAAAACATTAAATTAAAAAATTGAAAATAATAAAACACTGTACATCGTAATGATCGAATAATGATGCATTTAAAAAGTATTACCAATATAAATTGGCAATCATTTAATACGATGGAGGTTTGCAATATTCGCAATACACTAAATGCGAAAATTTGAAAATGATCAGCTTTCATTGAAAGACTGTGATCACGTATTATTCAGTTAAATTTACAAATCAATTTCAAAACAAATTCTGTGCTATTGGAAATCTATGTGAATAACAAAGAGAAATAAATTATGGTTTTAATAAATGTATAATTTTTATTATTTTTAACTTTTGAATTGGTTATATGAATGGCATTTTCCAGAATTGAAATGGTCATCCGTTAAAATAAAAGAGACTGTGTTTTAAGTAACTGTTAAATGATTGTGTTTATATGCCTTAAATTTTCCAAAAGAATTTCTTGAATTGTCAAATTATTATTTTGAGTTAATCAAATAGCAAAGATTTCAATGGCAAGGTGATTTAATATTTGTTAAATTCGTGTTCTTGAAATAGTTAGTCATGCTCTCAGATCCTTTGCTTGTGCGATAACTATTGATCAATGAAACATTTTGTTTGTTATACCTAAAAATTTCAATAATATTTTTCTAGCATCAATAAAGAGTGGTAAGCAATTTACTTACACGGACTAAATACTATTTTCAAAAGTTTTTCGCAAATTTAGTCACGTAATTGTTCCAATAAAAAATTGCAGTTACAGGAATGACATAAACTACATTTTTCCTGTTATACTTTTAATATATTTATATTTTATTATTTCAAAAACAAGTACTTACATTTAAAAGATGATCATGGTCACGCATACCCCAAAAAAGGTTAATACAGCAAAAATACTACAAAATCATGTATTAATGTATGGAAATTAATTCCCTTTTATCCCATGAATTGAGTTCTAACGAACTAATTGGACGATTAAAGACATATAGGGAATGAAGGAATATCGTTTTCAGAACTATATATCTAAGTCAAAACAAAAGGTGTCCTGGACTTTAATTTGAGCAGAACATTAAGACGTTCACTCGAATTATTCATCTATAGGACGTGATGAAGTGTTTGATATAAGTCTGAGTATAGCCAAATAAAATATTGATATCGATTAAATCTCGGATTAGTGATTTTAGACCAAAATAATGACAACTGACTGAAAACCAACAAAGATAAGAGACTCAACATGAAGATAAATTTTTTCGTCAATTAAGGAGGATCTCCACGGGAGGGACACACTATGATTGGGTGCGCCTGTTGAAAACTAATGGGAATATAATCTACGGAGGGAAAGCCTCACTGGCAAGGCGCGATTGATCGAGATAACGGAGAGATGAGAACGAGCACGGTAGTTCACGACAGCGGAGGGCCATGAGTATCATTCGAGTAAAAATCGATTCGGAGGGTCACCTGGTCAGCGAATCCGCTGCCTCGGTACTAATTCACTCAAAATTGAGGGAAGCCGGAGTACAGAAGGAGGCCCGGTTTAAAAGAAGGAAACTACTTATTGTATTACTGTGATTTTTTTAAATGATTAAATTACTTTTGAAAACGGGGTTTTAAAACCGGATCTCTTGAAAAGTAGTTAGTAAAATAAAAGGAAACGTGACGAAACAAATTAAATAAATTCTAGCCGGCAAATTTACCGAAACTCAGAATGGACAGTTGAAGTAATGTTAATTAAATTGTCTCTATGGCGTATTTTAATCTTCGCATCAATTAGTTTTAAGCTTCACTTATTACAATGACATCCACAAATAGTAGTATATTCTGGATAAAAATAATTTCTTTAATTAAAAGAATACTGGCATAATACCCTGAAAAAAATATATTCCATTGACGACCCTAATTTTCTAAATACAACTTACATCATATTTTGGATTCCTATCTTAATTCCTACTGTATTCTAGACGAACACTTGATGTTATAATTATCCTAAAAAAAAGAAATTATATCTTGGTAAATGTAAGGAATTATTAAATGAACCATCGCGATAAATACAATTCTATTTGTATTCAAGTTAGCACCCTTTTGAAATATATCAGTGCATGTAAATTATGGATGAGGTTTTATAAGTTTATTATGATATACGAATAACTTGCTTTGGTTTTGCTTTAATTTTACATCCCCATGAATTTTGTAAATTCCCGGCGCTTATTAAGCTTTGTATTTTAGAACAAAGTTGACCTCTCTTTTCAATATGCAGAGCAAATTTCACAAAGCTACGCTTGAGACAGCGAATTTCATAAAATAAAAGCTTTTAAATGCCAGATGAAAAATCTTATGGCCGTTCACATTATACAGGTTTCCTGAGGTCTGGGCATAACTGAAAAGATGTAGTTGAGCGATGGAACTCTTATTTGTGAATGTGAGACAAAGATGAGAACAATTTATAGTACACAAGAGTTTTTACACCTGCCGCTAGAGCGAGGAGGCTCCTCAATACTTTAAATGGCGACTATTATTCTAGTACGGTGTGTAATTCTCCGTTTTCATCACTTGTGTGATTTAATAACCATCGATATTCGTATTCAATTGAGTGAGACAAGCAACATGGCGTCATGGATGTGAAGAATGTGCTTTCGTACGTGCGACAGTTCAAAAAAGGATGAACGTCATGTGACAACGAGCCCAGGATGCCCCGCCCCCTAACCAGCAGGACCGACAATGTGATTGCACGAGTGAAAGGAGTTGTCGGGGAGGACCGCAGATTAGTTGTGAGTGATATTGACTCTAGAGCTTCCGTGGGGTCTTTGTGCATTTTCCGTCATGACGAGTCGAAAATACGAAACGTTTCCTTAAGGTGGTAGACCCGAATGCTGACTGAGGGACGCAAGGATGCACAGTTAGAACTTTTCAGGTGACACTGACCCGTGACGACGCCAAGAATGTTCTTAATGAGCTTATTTTCATCATTTGTGACACCGGATGAGATATCTGTTATTTATTCCTGAAACGAAACTGCAGTCTGTGCAATGGAAGCACACTGTTACACCACCATTGTAGAAATTGTTTCGCTAGTGCTGAAAACGTTATGGTGGCCATATCATGGAAAGGCGAAGATGTAAACCCCCATAATTATGTTCCAAAGGGAGCTACTGTGGCGGCTGCATCCTAGTATTAACATGTTTCGAGGAAGAAGCTCATTCAAAGATTGCAAAAAAATACGACCGCAAATGGCTGCACGTGCGATTACCCAAACTGGGAAATTTTCCCAGTCATCGATCTGTACTCAATGATCGAACTCAATGGTGTCTCATGCTCCTGATTCACGAGACCTCACATTTAGTGATTTTTGGATTTTCCTTGCAATGAGCAAAAACTCCGTGACGGTACATTTTTCAGTCGTGCCGATCCTGAATCAGCAATTTTTCAGTTGACAAATATTCTCAGAAGTAAGAGGAGCTTCAACATTCTGGTGTATGTAATTTGTCATAAAAAACATTACTTAGACATAGATAGTCATAGATCTTGAACGCATCTCGTATAAAATTAATCAAAGTTATGCTACACAAAAATTTTCAAATCTTCCTCTTTGGGAAGCTACATATGGTTTTGAAAACATCAGCAACATATCTTACGATAGCAAACGCCTGAGAAATAGCTATTTTTATTGATGAATTAAATTATTTTCAGAAGGTAAGCAAAATATTAATTTGTATGAGAACTAATCTATCGAATTATTAATACGTAAAACAGTATTCAAATCAACATTAAGAATGATTCATTTTGTCAATGTTTAATGATCCCCTAATGCATCCACAAAGGCCTCTAGTCTATCCGTAGAGTTACTAACTAGTGATTAACATTCTAACCGATTTACTTCATTTCCCCGCCTACGTTAAATACTAAAATTCAATTCCTCCGTGTATCGCATTCAAGACTTCCACTAATAGTTAGTTAGTGGCTAAAATTTAAAAATCTTATATAACAATTCCCATTAAGATTGTTCTCATGGAAATGTATTGCAGTCAGTGTCTTGCACATGCTTGAAATGGGACTAGTATTGCTACAATCCAACTTTATGCTTTGAGAGGCCTTTATTAATTATGGCCGCTACTCTTTTATATACTACTAAATGTGTATATAAAATTCAGAAAAATAATAAAATTTCAGAATATATTTAAAAAATACTTTATTTATAAGTTGTTTAGTTTTTATTAGACCATGTAATGATGTTTTGACAACTATGCACACCGACCTCTTTGGTGTGGTTCTACGGCCAGAAATAAGTCTTTAAGTTGTTCTTTAAAGTTTAAGCTTTTCCACTTAAATCCATTTTTGAAAAAGAGCCAGATGTACAATATTAGAGTATACAATATTAAGCTCGGTTTTATAGGTAAGGATATTGATCAAATACTACCAAGACCATGTGTATGCTCATTTCAGCCAAGTGGAACTGAACCTATGGAACGGACGACCATGGATAAAGTCCCGGTGACACCTCTTAAAACCTACACTTAAGATGAGTAACTTTCTGCGTACCAGATCTTCCTGTGAAGCTGCAGGCAGCACTGGGAAAGGAAATAGTCTCCCTACCCTGATAAGTAAATTTTCACCCGCCTTTGGGCTCAGTATTATGTGAGATTCATCCTCCCCTATCAAACTAACTTGGGATTGAAGAATGGGGTTATTCGTTTTAGAGGGAAAAGCAATAAAACCTATTATAAAACCAGTCGTATATGTATCTTTTAAAGTACTGTATATCATCTATTATATTGTATACAACAAAGAAATTTTCAATCAAACCAAGTGCAGCTCTCCAATTTCTTCTTCAAATATACAGGGGTCTGTGGGTCCAACAGTGAAAATGTCAGAACTATTTCAGGATATTACCACAACGCTGTGATTCTAAAAACCGAAAGGCCTTTTTTCGCAGAACCCTTTGTAGACTAAAAATTATTGAGGGCCCCCAAGGATAAAACTTCGGGGATCGTTTAAGATAATATTCAGTGAACGATAATGAGGTTATATTGACTATAGCCACTATAATTGAAGATAACTAGTAAGAGCATAGTAGAGGTTCTGAGAGCTAACAGCGTCAATATCTGAAAAATAAAAACTTTATAACCAAAACCAAGAGTGGTAAACCACGCATGGACAAGGTTACGTTATATTAATATTTCTCGCCATTTGCCTTGAACCTTTAACGAAGTAATTGAGCAGAAAAAATGAATGTCAGGATAAAATAAATTATCTCAATATTAAATCTATGAATTTCAACACGGGAATATATTTTTTCATAACGAGACGATAAACTGTCGGGTTAACATATTTCCCTAATTTCATCATATTCAAACCTATATTGCGTACAAGAAAAGTTTAGTCATCCCTAGTTTTTCCTTGAGCATCTTGAAAATTCCTGAAAAATGCAGAATGAATAGGTTCACATTCTATTACTCCCCAGGATGAAGATGTCATCATATTTTAAGTAGCTTCTCGAAAAACCCATTATAAAGTGGCGAGAAAATGAATGTGGAAAATGTAAATGATCTATTATTATTAATGTGAAAACAGTTAAGACGTCGCGGAGCCCGGTAAAGGTCTTATAGGGGAGAAGAGAATGCACAGGTTTTGCCCGGACCACACTTTGTCGAACAAGGTTTTAAAAACTATTTTTTACGGACGTGCACATGCAATTACAGAGATATGAACGTCATTGTTTCACCGTGATATTTCTGAAATAATGGGAATCGGAGCCACGGAACTCATTAGAGAGGTTCATTAATACTATTATTTAAGTCTCTCTCCTTCCAAATAACACAAAGTAATATAATCCTAATCTAAATACGATTAAAATAAAAAGAATACTGCTTTACGGAGAAGAAAATTAGTTCCCTGGAAAGCAATAATAAGCAGAAGACAATCAATTAGCCCATTCTCAAGGATTTCACATTAAGATATAGACTTGCTAATAAATAAAAGTGATGGAAAATAAACTGAAAAACCTCACTTTAAAAATTAAACATAAAAAAGCATACAAGTTAATGGAATGTTAAGGAAGTTGTTAGCATGGAGGACTCCTGGTTGCCGAAGTGTAACTGTTGGTCTGCAATGATCCCTAGTATGATGTCTCCGTTTAGAAATACATAGACGCTAGAGTGATGATGTTTGGTAACTATGACCTTTTGTCAGAAGTAGAAAGAACTACTTAGTTAAAATGCTAAGATTAAACGTGCTTTCTAGGGTCCACGCGAAGATGATTTTGTTTTTCGCCATTTTTCTCAGTGTATATGAATCACATTAATGTGTATCAATTGAGACAAATATAATATCTGAAAACTAAAAGTTTAAAATATTTCAACATACTGCAGATTTACGTGAGTATTTATGCCAATTCTATTCAATCACAAATATAGAAAACTTTTTAATGGAGCACAAATAGACGTGGGAAAAACAAACGTAGCTCTCTGACGCTGTGCGTACAAATATTTTATAAAGTATATTTAAAATAAATTTAAAGTAAATTTGAACATTATATTTCTCCGATGTTTACGTCGGTTCTATAATACCTTACGTGGTTATGCTATCATGGTGATGAGGAACAGGTGACGACAGAAAATTCTTGTGGTGCTGGATTGGAGCTTCACGGTCACCAATTGTGACCAATTAGCGCGATGGAATCGATCCTCTAGTGCGGGCGGTGTCTAATGACGTATGTGTGTAACAAACTGCGCACCCATTGTTCGAAGCCGGATTATTCTGCCCCGCTCTTACGGTTCCTCTCCCCCAAACTCCCTCGTGTGTCGAACTGATCGCACGATGTTGGAAACTTCCCCTTCTCCCGCAAACGCTATTAAGCCGCATCCACCCAATCGTAAAAACAAATCTAGGATACACTGGCGGTCCGGAGGGAGAGTCAAGAGATCGTAAAACAAATGGGAAATAAAAGAAATGACTTCGAACGACGTTTTTGGTAAAGCTACTCCCCATTCTTTGCGTGGGTCTCTCGTAATGAACGCCAGAACGAATTTTCGCTTGGAATAGTAATTACTACACTTTCTCTTCGAATGAAAATAAACTCTTAAAACGGTTTAGCTCGTCCTTGAAAGCATTGCCTACTGATGTTTCAGATAAGCACCTTTTAATTAAGGCAAGACGTTTACGGAAGATTAAGTTATATAAATAGTTTAAATTCTGATAAGATTGCGATTATATATAAATAAATTGACTGCATACACAGACATATATATATATTAATTTTTCCCATTATTTATTAAAATAAAACATTGGATATGAAGAAGTAGAAAGTAAATGAAGGAAATATTTTTAAAGAAAGTTTATATGACTACAATTATTAATAAACAAACGTAATTGTTCATATTAATTAAAGAGGTTTTAAATTATTCTTTATTATCTTCCTAAAATAATCCAACATTTTATGTCCCCTAAATAAGATCCAAGTACCATATCCATAAGTAGATTCTTAATATTTTTCCCTATGTGCCTCAATAAGAATCAAATAATTTCTTTTAATACAAGACTTTCTAACTGGCGGGAAAGATGGACGGCAGTTATTGCTGATCCTAGTGGATTATTGCTTCATAATCTTATTCTGCATATCAATAAACCAGAGCCCTTTGGGTTTTCTGGGTCCAGACAAGGGCTTAGAGAAAGATACACTTGGAAAGCTTCCAATTTTCTTCGCCAGTCTAGGAAAAAACTTTGAGAGGTAAATTCCAGGGTTGGTATCATCACTACGAAAAATGGAACATTTAACTATGGTGAAGGATGGAGGTACGGAAATAGGGAAAACTGGAATAAGGTGAGAGAACCCGTTGGTTTCACTGACTTTCGGGTATCCCCCGGGTATACATTCTGGGATGGCGACATTTCACCCACTGCACCGGGTTCTTCAAGCCAGACTGAAGTTTTTATGAACCTGTTGTATGGGGAAACTATGATGGTCAAAACTATGAAGCATGGTTCAGCGTTTAGCATGATCATTGTTAACTTGGTAGGAATGATTTTCTCATATTAAAACCTAACTAAAAATGCAATGTGAAAATATTACTGAGTTTATGTCATGACAACACTACAAATGTACTACAATATGTGGAGTGAAGGTGTTGAAAATGTAAAATATTCAATCTCATAAAATAAGATAAATCCCTAGGTAGCAGGAGCTGATGATTTATGCAAGCGCTCAAAATCGAAGAATTTTCAAACCAAAGAAACAAAATATTGTAGAGAATCTCTTTACTTCATGAGACTGATATGGCTAACATCCTAGCCAAGACCTTTAACTCTTTTGCGAACTCAACATTGTTAGATTCCTGCATACCCCAGTGCTGACTTAATATATCAAGAGTGGTTTTACTCGTGAAACCTAGATTAGACCTGAACCCTGAGCATTCAATTGAGCTATTCATCAGACAAAGTAACAGTCACTAATGGAAAAAATCTCTATCAGCGGAAAAAAAACTCTCGCCGCGCAAATGGAACCGGACAATGAAGGGGATTCCGGCAGATTTTTATTTCTTCCTTTACCTACACCGCCCCATTCCGACCACTAGCAGCTTGCGCACGCGGAGGGATTTAAGAGTGAACAGCCCACAAATATTTACGAGCGAAATGGGAAAAGGGAATACGGTAATCGGGGCTCTATCCTCCTTGAACTGAACGCCCCGAGTCCCGCAGCCTGGCTGCAATACCGCCACCTTCCGTTTTCGGAGGGGGAAGGTGTGGAGTGGGAGGTGGAAAGAAGGGAGGAAGGGAAAAACGCTAAAGGCACAATACGTGTGGGGAAAGGCCGTGTGGGAGGGTGTAAACGGGAATGGGACGCGGAAGGAAGGGTCCGGGGGAGGGGGGGAAGATAGAGGGAGTGGGGGTT
>WURS02434743.1:0-15479 GCA_011762765.2 Rhinocypha anisoptera | reverse complement strand
ATGTTTTAGGCACGCACGGCACTGAGCGAAAACATTTAAAGGGATTTTTCTGGCACGCTAGGCGTTTAAAGGTTAAACAAAAATGGAAACTATGTAGAAAAATAGAGAGATGAAAGGAATTACATAAATAGAAAAAGTTCTTTGAAAAAATCTGTAATGATTTATTTTCTATAAGAAAATGGACCTTACTTTCTAAATAACCCTCATAAATTAAATAATAAATGTCTAAGGAAAGAAATGGGTGCAGATTGGAGGTTTTTCAGAAGTGGGTAAGGAGAATGGTGAAGAAAACTGAGAAGGAGAAGAAAACAGATGTTAGGTATGGTTGGAGAACAAAGGATAATTATTGGAGGAATTCAAACAGCACATTAAGTAGGCGGCAGAAATGTTAAAAAGTAATGTTATGTTGAAGGACACATTTGAAGGTCGAATTTCAGATTAGAAAGGCATTAAGAGGATTAGAATAGGCATTTTTGATGGCATAAAGGAATAATTAAAGTATATGGACCTGAAGCATCATTATTATTGTTGTTTTGGAACTACATAACCATAATTGGAGTATTTAAAGTTTATTTTAAATCTCTCGGGGATTGGACCTTTGTACAAGATTGGAACTATTCGAGAGGCTCAATTGCTGGAGGGTGGAGGCTAGCTTCCATGAGTGACAGCTCTAAGTCAACATTGCCATTTGTACGCTATTGTTGCGGTATGTGGATCTCTTGGTGACAGAGACTGCCTCTCATTGACGTACTTTGTATCATTCAACAGAAATCTCATGAGGTCACAACCTCTTTGCCCAGTTGCTCAAGATCAACAGTGCCAAGATCAACAAAAAACTATAGTGAGGGTTTATCCTACAGGCCATTCTTTTAATGATAGGGGTTTCTCATCTTTCTGTCCACAAAGCATGCAGAATCACGATGTAGCACAATGGAGGTCTGGGAGTGACAATTTCTGAGAAGCTAGGTACTGCCTACTTCATAGTAGTTGCTTCCCGTGAATGTCACCTGCTGGGGAACTTTCCCTTCGTCCAACCCCAATTTACTTACACCAGACCCTGAGCCCCCAAGATATTTGAAAAGGACAAGAGTACTTCTAAATTCTTAAAAGAGTGATTAGTAGCAGTGTACTTAAGACATCAATAAACCCACTCCTCTCTGGTACTTTGATAATACCTTATATTAAAAAAAAATGGAATTACTGGAAAATATTTTACTATTTCAATCAGAAACACAGCAACTGTTTGATAATAAATTATTTTTGAGTGTATTTCAAAATCTTCCCTTAATCTCAGAATATCACAGAGTATTTTATACATCTGTATGTGATACAAAAATCAAGGTTACTCACCTGCTAATGAAATGTCTACACCTACGCCTCTATTAGCTTCTTGCAGGCATTCATTGGATTTCAGAACTTCAAAATAATATAGGTAGATAATGGCACACTCAATGTTAAATAAAGTTCTCAATTGGAGATCTGGAGAACTGGCTGCGACAATTTCTTCATTCGGAATCTCTCCCAATAGCTTTACTAGGGCATCATGTATTTGGGGAGATCTCTCTTCAAGAACTTGTTGGTGGACAAAGAGATACCTCATTGACCACCACCTGCTGCTCTAGAAAGGAGTGAATCAAACAAGCATTGCAAGCATGCAGAACATAACTGATTCTGGTTACGTTCATTAGTACACATTACCAAAGAGTTGGGGACATAGAAAACCGTATAAATTCAACCAGATGTTATCATTAAAAACCATCATCAATTTTACAGTAAAAATCTAAGGGCATATCTAAATAACAGTAGATTATAAGGTTTTCTAAACTTCCCCTTGCCTCATTAATTAAAACCCGCCTCCCTAATCAATTTGAACCATTAATGGTGAAATTTTCTTTAGAATATCAGATAAAGTTATTAACCACACCTCCCTGTATCTTGAATAAAACAATGAATTACTACTACTAATTCAAAGTCATATTTTATTAGTTAAACAGGTTAAATGTTGTATGTATTCACGTGAATCTAGGATAATATTTAACCCCTGTTGGACTCCTGAAGAAAAGGGTGTTTGTCTAAGAATTCGAAGCAAAATCCTCAATTTAGAATATGTTGAATACTGGGAGTTATGCAGCCCGGGCAACGGCCAAGATGAAATCTGATCATTGTAACATAGGAATGAAAAACGGTAGGGCAGATGTGACAAGTCGTTATAGCCAATGAGTTGAACCAGCATTCGATTTGATCACATCATTATAGTTACAATTAACCAAAATCGGATTATGAAGGCATTAATGCCACTTTGGTATAAACTGCAACAATGTCAGCACATTGGATTCAGAGCAACATTAGTCTTAAATTTTCCACCTGCAATATTTCTTTGCCCTTGTGGAGTTCCAAAAAAGGAGGGTGTCATCTTAGCATTGGATTTGTATTAGAATCATGCAAATATGGTACAAGATAGGTAACCACAGCACACAATAATTAAATCAATACCTCACCTCTAACACCATTTTTACTTTTATAAGAAATTAACTCACAAAAACTATTTGTTTATGATGCAAAGGACGTTTCTGTTCTGGAAAATTGTATAAAACCAGTATATCATGATGTAGGTGGCAAAATACTGACCAGGTGATGACACACTACATTAAAATCATCTGCTAAAAGAGTACATTCCATATAACTACATATTTTATTTTTGAATCAAGGAGGAGATCCTTATAACAATAATGCCACGTGCTACCACAAATTGACAGAGCAAATATTATACTTTTAGGGAAATACTAAAAAGAACTATATCTATTTTACACTAAACCTGCACAAGGATAGTTATAATGGATGCATAAAAAGAAGACAATAACTATAGCATATAGCCACACTAAACATAGATTAAGTCATGAAAAAGTGAAAGAATTTGCTAAGAAGATGAGCAAAAAGAGAAAGAGATGAGATAATAGTAAAGAGAGAGGGCACAGTGCTCTGGGGTATATTTAAAGGGCAAAAGTTCAAAAGTAGCATTCAGAAACATCATTGTGAAATGACTGGAAACAAAAGGGAATATTTATAGAGATGCGAGGAATGCAGTGATCATTGAAAGAGTTCACTTAACCAAATGATCAATAACATAACTATTGTATGTTCAAAATATATTCACAACTGAGGGAGGGGCAAAGAGTATGACGACAGACAACTGACTCTTTTGGGGCTAATCGTAGTGAAGGGGGTCTGGCTTAGCTGACAGAACCCTCTGTTGCTCAGTGACCTTCAATCAGTCAACCTGTGTTCCCTGTGCATTCGGTAGCAAAGTCTGCTCATCAGAGTGTTCACTGTCTATATCCTACGGTGTAGTAGATGGTTGAGATGGGATGGAAAGGGCTCTGGCCATAATCCTTTATTTTCCAGACCCTGGGAAATTCATAACTTGCAAAAACATGTGCCTAGCACCACCGAGAGAATTAACGATGGTGAGTTTAATTCCCCTTAATATTAACAGTTATCTCAAAGGGTCTATCAAAAAGATATTTTGAACACAGCAAAATAATAACTTATTTCTTGAAAAACTTCACTTGGATGGGGGTATGGTAATCAGTTAGTATTTTGATTGCATATAATCATAGAAATTACATTTTTGAAATTCATGAAGCATAAGAGTGCACTGAGGAGAAATATCATAAAGTTAGGGCATTTTATAGATGGCAGCCTTGGGAGATGTGAAAGGAGAGAAGAACAGCAGTACATAAAAGGAAGCTAGAATGAAGAGAGAAAGCCATTTAAAGAAATTTGCTGAGACAGCATAAGATGAGAAAATGGAATGAACATGCTGGATTGACACACAACAATAATTTGTGAAATGTAATGGTGAATTTGTGAAAATCATAAAATGTTTTTGCAATAGGAGGCAGAAACGTAATTTGGCTGTAGTATCAAAATTATCATATTTTAATTGCTTTGTACTTTTCAGTCTTAATTTCCCAAAAGCCTGAACTGAAAGGAAACTATTTTAAAAAAAACTCTCATCTTTCGCAAAATCCAGTTGAGGTGAAGCAATTGAAACCACCTTTTCCTTCCACACTGAAGCAATCTATATCGGCATACTCCATTGAGCTGTTTTTGAAGAGTCCCAGTATAAGCCGAATGGATGGAGGATATAGGCCTACTACTACTCCGGACTGGCAGTCCACTGAATTCCCCTAAAACCAAATTATTTAGCTAAGTGAAATATATTTCCACCGGTCCTTAACACAGTAATTACCTGCAAATTAGACAGTCTCCAAGCATTCGTGCACAGGATGATGCGAGCAATAAGCAAAAGATGAGGAAGCACCACACAAGGTGCAAGACTTTCTGCATCCAATGCTAAATAAGTGCATATCTCTTCTCGAGAATTAAGAACATCTTTATGGCATCCTTTCAACCAGGAAAAGTTAGTGAGAACCTCGGCTTCATCAACAGGTGGTCCGGTCCAATTTGCTTGAACAAATGCTTGGAGGCAAGCCACACCACAGAGTAGGACATGCCACTGACTGAAATGAAACGGCATTTTACCGTGTTGTAAATAAAATGTAAGATTGCATTAATAATCATTAGCCCTTTATCTTAACTAATCACCCATTGTACAAACTGCAGCAGGAAACTTATTAATCAGAGCGTTTCATTGTCCGTAGGATTCAAACCTGTGGTATGCCAGCTATCACAAGGCAGTATAATATTATCATGCACACCATTGAATACTAAAACCGTATATGCGCAATTAAAGAAACAGGTCCGGAGAATGATATTTTCAATGAGCGTAGGACATGCAAACGGAGTTATTTCCTCCACTACCACGTCAACCTTCGGGTGCAATACTGCGGTTTAGTATTACCGTCAGAGATCTCGCATAATGGGACTAAAATATGCAACTATATATCGACACGTACCTTTCAACTGAACCTTGACATAAATAACTTTCAATTAATTTGTTGAAGTGCGCTTCTATTGTTGGTGATGAAGGTTTGATTGACGACAGGAAGATGGATTTTGCCGTTTCTGATTCCAAAACTTTGAAATAGTTCCCACACCGAAGTTCTTGCCATAACGGTAATGAATCACCTAAAAGAAAGTTATTCATTAATATAAAAAAAAATACTAGCGCAAGACTAAAATAATTAAAATCTGATGGAATAATTAACGTATACTGTGAACTAGCATGATGACAATGAGCCAAACCATTACTATAAAAGACATTACCGGAAACAAAGTGGTCGAATCTAGAATCAAAATGTAAGATACATTCTTCAATTTTAATTAAATCATCTAGCGTCTCCATCGTTCTTCCCGTTAAACTCTCCAAATCTGTACCTAATATTTCATATCACACCGAATTATACTAATTCCTTGATCTCACGCTCCACATGTTCTAGTTCATTCTAAAATCTGGATTGTGAAAATCGCGTTGCAACTGTTTCTTGTCCGTAAATAATTGTAAGGGACGTTTCAAATTTATTTCGCCAATGGGAGAACTCGAAAAAAGCAGGTGTGCCAAATTATACTTTCTTACAGCAAGGTTGTCGGAAAGAACCGAAAGAAATGAGGTAATCAACGAAAAGAGAAAAATATATAGTGAGAAATTTGGCAACATGGATTTACCGAGACATAACTGCGTGGATTGCCAGAAGATGGTGCTAAACGTGCTAAAACCCCTCCCATTTTTTAAACGGGTGGTTCTTAACGTATACGGAGCAAAGATACGCTAATTATAAAGGATTGTAGAAAATAAGGATTTTATAAATGGAGGGCATGAGAATAAAAATCAATGGACATATTTTCGTGTAAGAACAGCAGTGAATACTTATTACTAATTATAAATGTTTCAGAAAATAGTAGGGAATTCATGTACATATCTAACCAGTGAAAGTAAACAAGGAATTAGTTCCAAATAAAAATATGTATAGCAGATATATATACAATTAAAATTGTAATTAATATTTAAACGTAAGGGTAACCTATTAAGCAAAATCCCCATTTCTCACTCAAAACGTATAAGAATAACCAAAATATCTACTTGTGATTGTTAACTTAAGTTTAAAATGCTAAGCGAAGCTAAGAGCCAACCTCGAAACATCTCACTAATAAAACGCTTAGGAATGATTATAAAGTTTATGAATGTTAACTATATTTTGAATGTTGAATGACGTTTCTTTTTTATAGAATTAGATGTTTTTGCTCACAAAACGTGAAACGAGTCACCCACCGATATCTTTCAACAAACGGAAAGATATTATCACCACTGCTTTAGTGGTTTGAAAGAAAACAACTACTTTTCCACAAAATATATCTTTATTCACGACCGGTTTCGTCACTGTGTGGCATCTTCAGTTATCTTTTTTTTTCAAGTATGACAGCACTAAAATCAGGCTCTTCAGACCGGGAGGAAGGGTAGGAGGAAGTTTAGGCTCATATGAGCCTCTAAAAATACGTATGATTCAACTAGTGAAACTACATCATCACTCAATAGTGTTACTAGGTAGCTTTTACATAGTCGTTGCAAGTACTTATATATACTCTCTGGTCGAGGGGAGGAATGGTCAGAGGGAAGGGAAAGGGAGAGGGGAAAGGAGATTGGGTGACAAGGGGACTCCCCCACCTACCGCCCACATTGGTCATCCAAGTGTCACCCAATCTCCTTACCCCCTCCCTTTCCTTCCCTCTGACCCTCCCTCCCTCCCCTTGCCCAGAGACTATAGATACCTGACACGACTATGTAAAAGCTACCTAAAGATGTCACACAGTGACGACACCGGTCGTGAATAAAGATATATTTTGTGGAAAAGCAAAGATTTTTCTTTCAAACCAGCAATGGATTTCCACCTAGTGACGCCAGCCATCGTTTCATAAATCAGGAGTGCCAGCACTGCCTTAGTGGTTACCTATAGTTATAAATGGTGGTTTTGGAGTATTTAGAAAGAAAATGAGGGAGTTGTTGATGTTAATCCCCTTCTGATGATTGATTTTCTGGTGCTTTGTAGATATGGATTTTTTTAACAAACAAATAATAATTTGATAATATATGTTACTTATGTAAACAATGGAACAATAAATATGTATATATAGAGAAAATTTTAAGAGAACTGAGGAACTGAAGTCAAGACTATTGTGTAATAAACATAACTGACCATGTTGGCAATGGCAGGCCTGAAAAAAGGATACTACAATAAAATTATTGCTTAAATTTCTTAAGGAGGGTATTACAAACTGGTTAGAATAGAGAGGATAACTCATTTGTAGGAATCACTAAGAATAATAGCAAAATACAAAAAGTCATCTTATCCAGACTTTCATCATCATCATTAGGTAGCTACTCAAATTTCCTCTGTGTTGCATAACCACATACTATCCTGGATCTCCTGCTTTTTCTAAACTGTGATATTTTACAACCAGCTGATATTTGTTTCATATATTTTCAACTCTATTTCCTTCTGTGGATTTCTAACTGTAAAGAAGTTTCTTTTTTCCCTGTGGTAGTCTTCTTCCAATGTATTAGTTAATTCTTCTCAGCTTCCTTCCTTTACTTATGTAACTACCTGATTTACTTTTTATTTATTTCCTCTGTATACTGCAATTTCTGTTGTATCACAAATTTATTTCAATTGTACTCCTTTTGTTTTCATTTGTCCAGATCTTTCTTGATAATCTGTCTCATCCCTCTTCTTGCACTTAGCTGTTTCTATAAGTTTTTACACCTAGCTGTAACTGTAACTTGACTCTTGAACAAGGTTTCTCATACACCTCTGCTTTACTACCTATATAGTTTGCTCTTGGCAATACTAGCATCACTGCTTTCTTCACCATTCAGTATCTCATTCCCTTTGTCAATCTATAGAAAGGTATATTTTAAGTACATATAAGTAGCTTCCACACTTTAATCATTATTATTTAACCTGATTATTTGGCCAAACACATGCTGATGGGATGAATACCACGCACAACTACTAATAATGAGCATATTTCTTTCAAACATTACAAATCTACTAATAGATAAGAAAACTAATGTAAAAAATCGTTGTATGCAGTGTAAGTAATTTTCTTAAAGCTAGTAGTTAATTTATGTATGAAAAACTGAAAAATGCTGTAAAAACTGTATAAATACGCATTACAAATTAAAGAAAAAAGATCCTAAATCAAGTCTAATGGGTCGTAGGGCACTTAAGTTTTTTTAAATCTTTGTTTTAAAGCCAGATTTCAATATATATAAGGTAGAAACTCCTATGAGCGATGCAGTGGCTCCTATTGTTTATAAAGAAAAATAATCCCCTTTTTTTAAGCTTTTTTAAAATAAATAAGAATTTAATATTTAATATTTTCATTAATTTTATTAGAAATTAAAAATACGACTCTTTCAGAAGAGAATCCATTTTGAACTGACCCGAAAATTTAATAAACAAAAACATTATGGCTTTCAACATTCATTGTGTTGGAATAAACAATTAGACATGTCTCGGAAACAAATTAACCAAATGAATTTTACAAAACCTCGATTGATTTGAATTAGAAAAATCTTCTTTTCAAAATGATTATAACATTTGAAAAATTGCTTTGGTGGGAAATAATTTACTTTTAAAAAATGGCCATTTTGGATCAGAGAATGAGCATAGAAGTTACAGCTAATTATTTTTTTTTCTTACCTTGTTCAGTAGATAAGTTGATCTTCTCCTCACCACAATAGAACAGGCATGAATGTGGACTGATATTAAGGCATGTAAGACTAAGATGAAGGGAGAAAATAGGTATTCCAGATAGAATGATGGGTGGTAGGATGTATGAAGAGTTGGAGGAGTTTATGTTAAGGTGAGGCCAGATAGTTCTGATCTAATATTTATCATAAACCTGACTAGACCAGTAGACTACGCTTCATACGTATTACATTTCATATGTTGATCCTCCTTCCATCTAATTGTCATTATAGTAAAGTCAATGGATGAAATTCGGGGCAGTGTTAAATTGTAGGTAGTGGTAAATTGAGCATGCCTATATACTTTTAAACATCGAAAAATTGTGCGTTAACAAATGGTGGGGGTTCAAAGTCGGATAAAACATGTTTTTTGCTTCTGCAAGTTACAGTATCGTTTTTAGAGAGCTAAGCCCCTGTACCTTTTTTAAAGATATCAATGATAAGACCTACCATTTGGGTCGCAGTTGGATTAATTTGGTCGCCAAGTTTATGCAAAAATGCCAAAAAACCATAAAAAATAGCTGTTTTTTTCAATGTTAATAATTATTGAAAAAAAATTATTACTTTAAAAGATAGTATTTTTAATTATAAATCAAATGAATATTCTCAAGACTTTATAAATTAATTTTTCGCTGAGATATTTGAATTTGTTTATCCCAAAGCCCTTAATGTTTATTGCTCTTAACTTTTTTTTTGCATTAACATTCCAACTCTTTTAAAAACTTATTCTCTTATTAAAGAGTCATATTTTAATTATCTCAATTTAAAAAATATTTAACCCTTCGTTTATTGATTTAAAAAAGGGTGCCTTTTTCTTTATAAACAATTAGAGATTTAGCGCTCCCTATTTACTGTACGAGTTTTTAACTTAGAAATAACAATAGATGGATTCAATACAAAGATTTTTTAATAAAGAAAAATGTACCACGACCAATAGAATTTGAGTTAGCATTTTTATTTTATTTTTAATGACAGCCACATTGATAATAACAATTAAGTAATAATTTTCACGACATTCAATAGTCAAATACTTATATTTTTAAAATGCATATTTAAAAAAAAGTCGTTATTGCAAAAAATATTGTATAAAATCATCGGTACTCGAGGGCGACACGAGGAAATTATTTGTGAGGTTAGCAGCTCGCGGACTGACGCACCGAGTCAGCAATTGAATACCCAGAGTCATACTGGCGGAGCTCGGAAAAATAGATAATTTATAGAATAGATATTATGTATATAGAAATTTTTGCGTCATCGTGTTTACCACTACCTATCATATTATTTAAATCCACCTGATCTAAGGCAGAACGGTTCTTTCAATAACTCTTGCCATGTACAGCAATTCACGTTTTTAACCCATTTCCTTTTTTTCTTGATTTCCACTCCCCAAATTACCATTTTCTTTTTAAATGCATCCTTTGACAATTAATTTACATTTCATAAATTAAACAATGATGAAACCATGTTCCAACGATGACTAGTATTTTCGACAAAGGCAGAGATAAATCAGTAACTTAATTTGACAGGAGTTTGGATACTTTTTCAAACATAATTGTAGTTTACGACTTAGAAAACTTTCGGATGTGCATGAAAACCAAAATTAAAAATAACTTACCTGAAATGTTGGAATAGGAAAAATATTTTTACAAAATTGGTCTCTCTGAAAAATGTTACATAATACTGTCCAAACACGCTTCTGAGAGGGGCAAGTTCAGAATCACACACGTGATCTATATACGTTTTTCTTTAAAATAGACATGGCAAATACTTTCATAACCATGAAAAATAATAAATTATTTCTAAAAATCCCTCAATAAGAATAATAACTTTTTTAGAGTCCGATTAAATCAAAATTCTGTTTCATACTTCCAAATCTCTTTCTTAAGGCTAACCGTGGGAATAATAAAACAATACGAAAAAAATATGAACATTGCACAAACAGAAATAATCTCCAATTGTGTAACTTCGCATTACAGTTTTAGTCAGCTATAATGAGTATGGATTATAGAGAGAGTATCGCCAAAGTAAGTGATCTTTTTGTGACGGTTGGTCCATGGTGAAAAGCGTTAGGAGTTCCATCAATTACAAGAGTGGTCATGCCATAGAGATATAATGACCCCATTAGGTATATCTCTAAGCCCGTTACACACGATGCTATTTATTGGGCCGGAAATGGTACAATAAAATGCCCGCCATGTTTTGCGTCATGTGTCTTAGCGAATTCCCTGCCATTTGGAGGTGGCACCAGTAGTTGCCTGCCTGTTGCACAGGATAGATCGTGTTCTATTTCCGCCATTTTTATTGTACCAGTTGTGAGAGTTTATGTGAGATTTGGCGACTAAAAAACATCATTCAAAGTTAGTATTCTGTTTTATTTCCATTTAAAACGTACTTCATTATTTTTATCGCTTATGTTGATGTATAAATAATATATTTTAGTTATCACTAATAATATGTAAAACGTGCTATGGAATTGTTAGTAATGATCCGTGCGAATCTGAACCACTTAAGAACAACATTTATGTTAGTATTCTCTTTAATTTCGGTTTAAAATGTATTACGTTATTTTTATCGTGTATGTTGATGCATAATTAACAAATTTCAGTTAAAGTTAATAATGAAATAGTGTGTACCGCGTGTTATAGAATTTGTAGTCGAGTACCGTGCGAATCTCGATCACGTGAAAAAAAGCATTCGTGTTAGTATTCTTTTTAATTTCCGTTTAAAACTTACTTCATTATTTTTATCGTTTTATGTTGATGTGTCCGCCATTTTCATGCAATCTATGGCACCGACCTCTGGTAGCGTGTGTACAAACTTCATGCTATTAGTTGCGCCAAGAATGGTGCTTCGAAATCCGGGCAATTTCTAGTACCATTTCTGGTCCAAGAAATGGCGTCGTGTGCAACGGGCTTAAGGTGGCGATTTAAATCCCTCCCAGGGTTGTATTTGCATCGAACTAATTTTCCTGAATGGTCAGTAAGGGCATGTGGCCGTAAAAGCATGCCAAAAGCACTTGAGCAATGCGACCGCATATCAAACTGGGAAAAAGCTTATTAAGACGAATGAAATGGGAAGGGCAAGAAAAAAATAGTGGAGTTCAGTAATTAGCGACGAAAAAATAAAGAAAAACAAAGGGCGGCGCTCCACGAAAAGGAAAGTGAGAGTTGAAAGTGACATGAACTCGTCCAATCTGCATGTTCCTCGGCGGTCATGAATTACCTCTCTGAGAGGAATCCCCAGATTCTCTTTCCCTTGTTTACCTCCTTGGACCCCGTCCGCGTCGGCTGCGAGGTCGTTGGCTCGCGTCCAGCTCCGCGCGAGGTTATGTCACGCGCCTGTTATCCGCGTAAATCAATCAATCGAGTTGTCCAACGAGGTGATAAGGCGGCGGACCGATGGTAAAATCGTCGATATATCGAGACACACACTCCCCTAAGCGGTCCGCTTGACTCACTCGCTTTCAACGGCGTATTTGAAGAAGGATTGGCGTGGCAATAAATCGTGCGGCTGTGGGATATTTTTTTGGCGGCGGGAATCATTCGAGTGGGACGCCATTTTCAAAACCAAGCGCTTTTTATTTTTACTTGACTTGTCTGTCCAGGCGAAATTTATCAATTTGTCGATGGATCGAAATTTGTCAATGGAATCGAAAATGTAATCAATGTTCGATTCCATTTTACGATGGACCGTGCATCTGCAAGGTTGCACAGGGACCCAACTCTGGCGAATGAAAACAAATTTAGCGATAACATTTCAGGAACCCATTAAAAAATTACTTCTCCACGACTTTTTATGGATCGAGTGAAGGAACCTGATTTGAAAGCCATTAAATTTTTTTTCCAAAAATGCAAAAAAGATGTTAGTCATTCCATTAAAAAGTCGCCAGAGAAATTTTTTTTTCAACCAAAAGAAAGTTCGTTTTAATTTTGGAAACACTTAAAAAACGTATCTAGAAATGGTTGTAAGCATTTGAAAAAAGTAAAATCTAGGATGACGCATCGATAACAAAAAAAAAACAGCTAAATTTTTTCCACGAAAGCTCTGCTCGCCTTTATTACTTGTTAAAAATAATATTGCACTCGTTGAAACTCACCTTCGTAATTTCAGTGCATTTTAAATAAGTCTTTTTTAATTATTTAAAAAATACTTTATCCTTCGATTCTTCATGAGCATCATTAGATTACGCAGAGCCGTTACTCAGCATGAAACCAGAGAGAAAAAAGCGTCCTAGGAAATTAAATAACCATCAAATCTCCCCCCCCTTTTGGATAGTGTAATAATTCCGCTTAGAATTAACTCGGCTATATTCTCCTATGGAATGAAGTCAGTGAAAACAATTTAAAAATGTCTCCATCGGCAAACTTTTTTCCTTCAGTTCGTGAAATATTGTTTTTCAAGGTATCTCTTGACGTACGTTTTCGCCGTAACTCATTTAATGAAGGCATGGAAGATAGCTGAATCCAGTGTAATGAAAGGCATTTGAAAGACGGTTACGAGTCCCTTTAAAATTATTGTTTCGGGCACATCGTGATCGAGATATTGATTTGTGGTGGGTGTGTCTCAGTGGCTCAAAAGATTCATTAGGTCGTCGGCGAGAATCGTAAGCGGCAGAAAAAATTTCTCCGCGTGCTTCCGACTCCACAGTGGAAAAGGGGAGTGAAGGCCTTATTCTGACTTGCAAACGCCCGTAACTAGTTTCCAATCCTTTCTAACCGTAATTGAGAAACCGTGTTCCCTCCTGAAAGTGTTACTTTATCTATCCCTCTGCCTCACGGGGAAATTGAGTTTAAAGTTCAAGGAGCGTCAACAAAAAAATCAAAGGAAATTCCGCAATTCCCATTGTAGGGAGAATGGGCTGTAACGTCTAGTCTATTGCTGGCCTATTGTTGTGATTTTGTGTACTGGCCTTTTGTTGTATTGCTGTGGAGTAGAATTTTGGATGGTTGATTGTCGGAAAATTTTTGTTTGGTGTTTGTGTAAGGTGAAGAGCGGGGATTGTTGTGTGGAGGAATAGCGGGGACTGTTGAGTGCGAAGTGGGGGGGAGAGTGTGAAGTGAGAAACGAAAGAATAAAATACGTAAATTTGGAAGTGTGCGGCGTTTTTTTTTGTATACTCCCTAGGAGGAGAATGGTACAAATAATTCTGACGTTACAGGGTGAATTACAGGACGTGCGCAACAAAATACGTCATTCAGAAACCAGTAGACCAAGATTTTGCTAATGAATTGGATGCATTAACTCTCTACGGTCTATGAAATCTGTGCTCGTGCGGTGTAATTTCTGGAGAAGTTATCTGGGGGGAAAGGGCTGA
Source organism: Rhinocypha anisoptera (assembly GCA_011762765.2). Lineage (NCBI taxonomy): Eukaryota > Metazoa > Arthropoda > Insecta > Odonata > Chlorocyphidae > Rhinocypha > Rhinocypha anisoptera. The sequence goes on along the minus strand of WURS02434743.1, from coordinate 1,455 downwards.
ATTGTTCAGCGGGGTGACTGAATCCCACCCCCCCCCCTTAAATTTTATTTTGAGGACGAATTCCATGGTGAAATAATTGACCAGGAGTAATATGCACAAAACATTAATTTTGTATGTCGAATATTATACATCGTCAATTACCGTATATAAGGTCAATTTCGTGTATAGGTGCCGTGGAAACCTTCGCGCTAATTTAGAAAAGAAGTATATTTCCAAGTAATAAGGGACTAAAAGGGATATAATTTAACAGTTTTAACGACAACTTTGAGTTGCACAAGTTGAGATAATATTTACTCATTTCCCCGCATGATCACCGTTCCAAAATGTTCATAAAATTGACCATACCGCATCACCAACTATTCAATTGAGAATTGGGTAAATATCATTTATTAAAATGATAAAATAATTTTTCGAGTAAATATACTTGTTTCACAAAAAAAACATAATCTAAAGATGAATTGCGAAGTTCTTATTTCGAAACGGGCAGAACTTTCTGGATGACCCTCGCACTTCTCTCGTGCGTAGCTCGATCCTAACCTTTTTTTCTTTGAAATTCTATATTTAAAGTCCGAAACATACACGAGTATATTCAAAAATTCATTTCTTTCGGTTTTTTTTCCGCGTCTGCCCATATTGTGGGGACAACAGTTTCTCTAGCGTTGCAGCTAGAGTCTTCAGGTTCGATGTGATCTCTGCAAATTTTGACCGTCTTTATATACACACCAAGCTGCGCTCTGATTGGCCCTCAGGCGATTGCATTTTCATTCGGTGTTTCACCAGATTTTTGGAGGAAACGTTTCCAAGAGTTGGAGAGGGTGTAAATCTCCTCTCTGTTAAAATTGTTTTGAAAAGAGAAAAGAAAGTAAAGAAAGAAAAATGTTACTTCCCCAGGCTGATACGCGAAGCCATTGAAACGGTCAAGAACGAAAACAATTTCAACAGAGAGGAGAGTTACACCCTCTCCAACTCTTGGAAACGTTTCCGGTTTCCCTACGCCCACGGGTGAATACCAGATCTAGTCCGCTCCCGATGAAAATATGGTGTCCGCATCCGCTCAATCTATTGTTTAACCAGCAGCGTAAGATGCAACCCCCGAAGAGGAGAAATCCTATACCGGGGTCCATGGTCCTTGTTATTCTGTCTAAATTATTATATTTATTGTACTTATTTATTTCTCGGCCATGGAATCAAACACCTTGAAGCAAGCAAGAAGCAGCATAGTCAATTCGACCAGTAAGACGCCAGGTGCAGTTTTGGCGAAACCGTTGTCAAAACGGATTTTATACGCGGTAAATACCCGAATAATGGAGCCTTCACGTCTACATAAAACCGTCTGAATACGAATTACTAGCGGAATATAGTAATGTCAAATGCCTTCCTATCGCCCGATAGCACCGAGAATCTGTTTTTTAAGGGAATAGGATCCACCTTCGCAGATGCTAATTCCCGTCGCAG
>WURS02434733.1:0-15479 GCA_011762765.2 Rhinocypha anisoptera | reverse complement strand
TCTCTGTGTCCTGTGTTTTTCGTCGCCACCCCTGTGGCCGTACTCTATTGTGCTCGAATGAGTTTTCCCATAAACATATATATATATATATATATAATTTGGGATAGGAATTGGGAAAAACAGGATAGTAAAACATAAAAGACGAACACAAGGGAATAGTATATTTCACGGAAAAAATATGCCACGATCGGGACTCGAACCCGGTGTTCGTCTTTTATGTTTTACTATCCTGTTTTTCCCAATTCCTATCCCAAATAATATTTACAACCTCTGGTATATTTTCTCATATATATTATATATATATAACTTAGGAATAACTCAGATGAGCAGCAACAACGAACACACGCACACACTTATAGACATTCACACACAAAAGCAAGAAAAAGATAGACTTACATCACGGAGATAAATATATATGTATACATGTATTCCTTTTTGAAATAGGTAACTGTAAATATTAATGACGTCCACTAACAGATAAAAAGTATCACGGAGGGTAATTCTGGGTAACTACAATTTCATTAATTGGTAAATATGCCTCTGCATTGTGTTAGCGCTCTTGCTATTTAGTCTCCTTTTTTGCCTCTTCATGCCGCCACACTGTACCTCATTTTTTCTAATTCGCCACACACAGCGATTAGTCTGTTTAATCTAATTCACCGCAAAATATGCCGAGTTTGTTTGCAGTAATTTCTTTCTCTGGATGCGTAAAGTACTACGTTTCATTTAAAACGAAATTTCTTGCACTTTCGTTTTGAATTTCGCGTAATTCCTATTACTAAACGGAGAAAAATGTATCCTTCCCGAAATATATTAAAATAACGTTCAAACTGAGACGGTTTCACGTAATAATTACACAATGGAACGGATTGGATAAGCATTGATGTCATTTACATATGAATACACCATGGAAAAACAGAATAAACGAAAACAGATTTAGATCCTAATAGAGCCAACGGCTACTAGTAGAGGAACATCATTATTTGATTTCACCCTTTACATCCCCAAATGCACACGCCGTTTTCACAGTAAAAATCAACACATATGACGCTCGGACTGCGACGCATTCAATGGAATGGGATTGATTTACACGAGAATTCCACGATTAGAAGGTTTAAATGGGGAAAATTTGATGGCAAAAACAGGCATTCGCCTCAAATAAAAACAAAATTATGTCCGCGCTCGTAAACGTGCACTTCGGACAGAGCGTACACAAAACCGGAATTTGCATGGCAATAAATGAGGTCACGGAACGCACGCTCAATTTCTCTTTGAGGAATTCGCGTGCAATGAGCAAAGGCAAAAAAATATTACCGTATAACCGAACACTCTTTTTATTGCTCCCAAGAAACGCGACGACTTGGAATGACTTGAAATGAGCGGTGTGTGGCGGGTGGATTTTTATCAACGACAAAGGCTCTTCCGAATGGAGATCGCCGACGGCAAAAAAAAAAGTTGATTCCTGGGAAAAAAAGAGGCCGAAATCAGCCGGGTGGCGTGTGTGCTGTGATCTTTTGACCCTCGCCGTGTACTTCCGTCAAAACCCCCCTTGGCACCCCTTCCGGCTAAAAAATCATCGGCACCAGAAGAGATAACGGAATTAAACTCTTCATTTGCAGGAGTGATTTGGGCAGTTTAAAAATCTGGGATCAAACAGAGGATCCACCGTGGGGACCGACAACTGTTATTCTGCATAGATAACGAGGTAAACAAGCCGACCCTCTTGCTTACCTGTGGGGGAGGGGGGATGTTCCGCTCCCCCAATCACCGCAGCGGCAACGCTCCAATCTCTCTCTCCCTCTCTCCCCGTTGTTTTCAAGCGACGCAAAAGAGAAACGAACCATTTCGCCGTCTCCCGATTCCCGGAAAACGAGTTGGGTGGAAATGACCGGCGTTATTAGGGACGAGAAAGGATCGGCAGAGGCGAAGCAACAAAAGCAAAGTTCACTGGTGCACCTGACTTGACGGGCGGGGGAGATGCTTTCCTCGAAAAGTCCATCGCGTTGTGAGAGAAAACGCCAGCAAATGAAATTCACTTCACTAACTGAAATTTTCACGGGGAATCTAAAGCATTCATCGCAAAATATGTCATTGAAATTTCTTGCCCTTTCGATATATGTGAAAGTTGGTTAGTTAGTATTAGGCGTTAAGGGTGCGTCGACAGCATAGGTCACAATCTAGGAAATAGGTTAAAAAACTTGCAATGTCCACTTAATAACTCCTTATTTATTCCGACATATTCGGTGCACTGCGCCATTATCAAGTGAGTTCAAGGTCAAACAGTGGAAACAGCAAGTTTTTTTTTAAACCTATTTCCTAGATTATGGATCGTTTCCACCACATCTCACCTGACTATAACGTTTAGAATAGGTCATTTTGCACCACTCCATAATTGCTTAAGATTTAAAACTTAATTTAAAAAAATGTATATATATATATATATACAATTACATTTAACAAATGTATACACCATGGTTTATATTAAAGTCCTGTTTCCCTTAAAAACGAAAGTAGTAGACTGAGTGCATCAGGGTCATCCCCCAGGATTACTCCTAGGTCATCACCCCTGATATTCAGCCAGATGTGTAAGGTTCTGTTCTGAAATATTATCAGCGAAATTTCAATGAAATGAAATCAAGCAGTAGGATTATAGCACAATCAATAGAATTATGTTTTAGTGGGAAAAAATTGTGTTCCGAAAAGTAAAATGTTAAATGATCATGACCCGTTAATTGGTCAAGTTCTTTGATAATTCGTAGAAGCTATTTACTTTGCTTTCATTATCTCGTTGGAAAAAGGGAATTCATATTTTATTGAAATTAAATCCCGTTTACAGTGATACTGTTAGTTTGAAACCTATATATACTCGTAAAATCACTTACAAATTTTTTACTAGATGGAGTGTATTTATTTGACTTATTTATTGGATTTAATTACTGGACTAGTACGACTCTTATGGCTGAATAGGTATCGCATTTATTTTTTTCTACGAAACACACACACACATATATATATACATATAAACAGAACAATGATACATAGACACATATAAATAAAGGACGGAACACTCACATAGTATGATTCTTACTCCTTCACTGACGAAGAGCTAATCTTCGAAAATTCTACTATGTTAGTGTTCCGTCATTTATTTATGTGTCTAAGTTTCATTGTTCTGTGTTCGTTCATCATATACTAGAGCTCATCTGAGTATATATATTTATATAACGTAATCAGTTCACACACGTGAGAGGATGTTTGTCACAAAAACAGACACAAAAACATAGGCACAGAATATGAGTTTCGTCTAATATCCTGTCTGATGAAGGTGGTTCACCACCGAAAAGTTAAAAAACTTGTGAGTATTTATATTTCTGTGCCTATGTTTTTTTGTGTGTGTATATATATAATCTCTCTTGGAAGGTTGAAAAATATTTAGCTAACATAAACTGCAAAGAATTGGTTTATTAACTTGTGAGATTAAGCAAATAAGATAGATTTTCAGGTAGTGACAGTCCAGTATGTCAAAACAATTAGCTCCAATACGCTTTCACCAAATAAGAGGGAGTCAGGGAAGTGACAAGTGAATGGTTTAATGAATAAAGTTGGAAATTAAATCGGTCTCTAAAAATATATACTGTAGTGTTATCTTTAAGTAAGGAGCTGAAACTCATACTCCGTGGCTACAAAATAAAACACGTATCTGAGATGTTATGATATCAAAGACAGGAAATATCGCAGCAGGAAACTTTTTGTCAAAGAATCAAGATAATTCAAAATGAGACGGGACCCTTCAAGATAGCGAACTTCTTTGAAATAATTGATGATCTGGGTAAGATTGTCCCTTCAGGAAATTAAGTACCGCAGACCCCCTATAGGCATGTTAAATATTTTATATATTGCCTTTGAAATTGGTTAAGCTTAGCTTTTGATTACACTTCATTGCTCTGAAATGTTGCTCACATGAAATATTGAACCAGTGTAAGACCAAATCCTACAAATGTGGCAGGAGCACTTAAAAGGGTTTCCGGGCGTCGTCGCAAGAAATAGTGTACGACCAAACCCTTCCCCTCCCAACACCACGGGTGCTTTTTGCGGCGGAGTGGGTGTAGGGAGTAGGTCCGGGGAATCGAGTCCTCACCTCCGCCGCAAGACTTGGAGCACTCGCCGAACCCGGACAGCTTCCAGATGAACTTCCTCTTCCTGCCCCGGGAGCGCGGGAACAGGGGCTTTGAGTCGTCGCCGGAGGGCAGGAGGCCCTGGTGGTGGTTGTGGCCGTAGCCGCCCGCCCCGCCGCTCCTCACCTGCACCGCTTCCTTGGGCCCGCTGCGATAAGTGTGATAAACATATGGGTCAAAGGGGACCCCATTCCTGTAAAGTGCGACACGTTCAACACCGATTAACGAAAATAAAAAAAAGCAAAACAAAATGCAGCGGGGCGGAGTGGGTTTTACGTCGCTCGGGATAATGGGATACATCTGGTCGTTCACGAGAAATCCAATTAAACTTTTCCACGCCCTCGACACCATTCCTCCGACGTTACTCATGCCCTTAGCTACCTTCTCCAAATGTTCCGCGAGGAATATCTCACGCTTTGGCAGAATATTTTTTCCCCTTTTTTTTACACACTCGTAAATGCAATATAATCTTACCCATAAAGGTTCCCCTTCGATTTGTAAGTGAACTTCCATTTGGTTAGCCATTTTTACCGTTAATTTTAAATATGGGTGTAGATGAATGCCATGGAAATACTGACAGTGGAAATTACCCTAGTCTCTCCGAAAAATGAAATAAAGTCTTTACCTAATTTTTTCTATCAGCAAAAATATGTTACTAAATATCTCCACAGAATTAGATGAGTTATCATTTTTAATGATACGAGGCCAGGGACACAATTTCAGTTTACATCGTATATAAAAAGGTTTATGTATTTTAAACAGATCCACTTTTAATATTACTTTTAATTATCGTGATTTAGAGACGTGCAAAAGACTTCTCATACCCAAAGATTTAATAATAAAAACTGGTGTACAGGATAAAAGAAACTTTGCAATTCCACAAATTAAATCGACCTGTTTTGTCCACTTGGTAACATCGTCAGGATGCACAACAAGTGGACGAAACCGGTCATAATAAAGTGTTAATTGTGGAATTGCAAATTTTCTTTTATCCTACTCATCATGAAGGAGTTCCACACAGTAGAACCGAGAATGATTTCCTATAAATAAAAACTGGGATAGAAGCTGAAGTTCTACGAAATTTGTATACTGAAACGGATGTCAGAGAACCTTTCATGGAGTAAATGAAAAAGATTTTCCAGAAATAATTTAACAATAATATTCGGTTTTATTTATGGTAAGGGTCTATTAATTTAAGGCAATTTTTAATTTGCCTTTGGAGTTAGTCATAAGCTACAACATTTTCCTGTTGCTAAACCTAGTCTCGAATGTCAATGTGAAAGTCAAAGTGAAGACGACTTATATCAGCGAGGGGCTTTTAATCCAGCATCACTTAACTATTTTTCAGCACGGCGGAAACATCTCTAATCCAAATATCACTTATTTCAGGGATCACATTGAATACCAGCGCGGCTGCTTAGTTTAAAAAAATCCGAAGTTTACTGCAATCCGAATTTTCCCGAATGCAAAGGGAGGACAATTACCACGCGATCGGTCGCAGTCATAGGTTTAACGGACCGCTTGACGATTGAAATTTTACTCGAGAGGGAGATTTAGCATGCGGACGGAGAGTATCCCGGGGAAATATTTACCCTGGCGCGCGCGCTTTCGCGAGTTGCATTGGAACGAAACGTATCGCGGATGAATGACAAGCATTTGCATGAAGCAAATGCAAAAAAAATAATCTGTACCGAAAAGTTAGGATAATCGGAAGAGCGTAAGCGACGACCCAGTTAGGCGGTGATGACTGAGCCCCTCCGCCGTTCCCGAGGACACAGCACCCTCGCTGCCATATTCCAGAACGAACGAAACATACCAGATGATTTGTAACTGACAATAAAAACATGGCTGAAATGAAAACTGACAACATAAGATCGATAAGTCAGCACAATAACTTCATTCGTTCGCGGCAAAGTTGCTTTCCCGTAGCTACACGACTGTATACGCTTGAAAACGCATTGATATTCTGAAAGGATTAGTTTCTCCATGTACAAATGGTCTGTCTTCATGTGAAATATCTTCCTCAAATGTTGTCCAAGCTCGTGGGATGGATAAGAATCTCTACACCAATGGTGAAAAAATAATCCGTAACTTAAATCACTGATCACAATCTCCTTTCAGTGGAAGAAAATGTTTCTTTCAAACCCGCGACCAGTGCCAAATGAAAGAACGACACAGATGATCCCGAGCTTTATAAAATTAATTAAAATACACAAAAGCTAAGGTTAAAGTAACATATAAAAACACGTGCAACAAAAGGATTCATGCCAAAAGGAGCATGCTAGGGGCATTTCAGAAAAAAAATATGAAGCAGGCTGATGCCTATTTACGGGGAAAGTTTACAAACGGAGCTCTGGAAAATAAGCAACCCCAAAAACGTATTAAAAAGGAGCAATTAGAAATTGTGTTTCTATTAAATCAGCCAATAATCTCAGGTGTAATGCGACGCAGTGTTATCAAAATATTCATCGCAATACTGCCGCATTTTACGAGAAAACAGTTAGTGGATTTTGATCATCTTGATTGATTCCTGCAGACCGACATGAAAGGAAATGCGAATTTCAGAGAAACCTCCTACGTGAGGTGTAAAATGAAGGGTTGCCAAGCCTTCGACGGCTTTTCATTACCAATTCTTCCAGCGATTCCGCACCCACTTCAGCGCTTTATTTTACGAGCTCATTTGATTAATGAAAACTCAAATGAGCTCAGCGAGTTTCTTTTCATTCGGGTGCAATAAATCTGCAGTTTTAATATGCAAGGTACACCGTGCAAAATAGAACCAACACCGTTGGCCAGAGCACTGCATTTACCAAGAATCTCAATACCAGAAATTAGGTGAGCATATTCTTTAAAAAACAACGAGGAAAGGGAAATTCACCGAGTACGACAAGTTCTCTCGAAAAATATATCGCATTCCTTGGAAATTACCACCAATATACAGATTGAAGCGGATCGTAAATCTGAATAACGCAATTACCACTTTTGAAATTCTCTATTTTTGGGAAGATGGCTATGATCTCTATGCAAGGGAATTATTTTTTTATTAACTATAACAATACCAATTTACCGATTTCAGTAATTTAGGTGTCTTAGGACTTTGGCACTATCCTTTTTTTTCCTCGCAGAATGCGATATAGTTTTCGGATATGGGTTTCTGCGTGCCTTTTATTGAATAAAGATATTTTCATAACATCATTGAATGGATATTATTGATAATTCGTATATTATGCTAATTATGTCTAATAAAATAATTATTTTCAACTAGTTTTAAAATGAGAAATGAGTCTTAAGGATATTGTTTTTTGAGAAAATTTGAACCGAAACGACAAATTCAATCATCCATACCTTCTGGTGTCGGAATCGTCAAATATGGGACCATCTTTGGGAGGTATGTCATCTGGATACAGAGCTGAAAAAGATCATAAGATATAAACCAAAGCATGATAATTCCGATGGTGATCATAAATAGTATCAGAGTAGGAGAGCGAAAAATGCTGAAATGGATACAAAAGCATTCCAAACTTTGGAAAAAATTAGATGTTTGTACTAATCCAGAATGGATTTCAATCAATTGCATAGTGAATTTTTTGAAAATTCTAAAAAATAGACCATAAAGTTAACCCATTTCATCGTCAAGATATAATGCAATGACCCAATACATTTCGTGGAGGGGCATATTGAATTTGAAATTAAACATTTTTGAGTGTTGATGGAATTTTAGAAAAAATTTCAAGGGTTAGTTATTCATGTTCACTTTTAGAGTCATGCAAAAATTTGCATGACTCTAAAAGTTATAACGAATTTATCGTACCATCCATAATTTTGACTAGGTGTTCACGACCTTTTCATGTGGACGCCAATTGAAAAGGACGTTCAATTATTCAGGCAATCGGTTTGACAAACAATGTAACTGAACCCAGGCGGAGGAAGCAGTTTTAATATTTACGGCGCCAACAAAATTCATCTTCGAATTTCCCAAATGAATTCGTTACTTCCCGCTCTCGGGAGGACTCATTTCCATCTCCCCACGTTGATTGCCTGCGTGCATTTTTGATGGGCCCTCCCTCTTCCGATCGTCGCGTCTCGCCAGCGCAGGTTACTTACACGAGGCGATTGGCGGTTTGATGACCGCTCCCCCCCCGGGATAGTAGCCGGGTCCAGGAGAGCGGGACATCGGATTGCCCGCGGCACCCCCACCGGAGCCTCCTCCTCCCCCCACGGGACCGAGTCGGCCGAACACGGACTCTCCAATGGGCAGCATGTACTCGTACTTGATGCCAGGGTTGGGCTGTTGGTAGATGACCTTTCGAAGGAGGAGGATAACCGAGATTAGAGACGTCTACAGACGTGACTGAAGGATCTCCGATAACGTGTGCCAGTGATTATTTCGAACTTCGGTGAAGAGGTAATTTGAGTATGAAGTTTGCTTGCACTCCGATTAAATTTCGAGCGGGTGCAGTCAAACGAATTTCCGCTGTCGGGATGTTTTCAAACGTAATTCAAATTCAATTCACGAACAAACGTAATTCAAATGTCTCCCCGGAATACTCACCGACTTCACATGTCTACTCATTAACCGAATCTGAGCAAGGGACCTTTTTTTACAGTAAATGCAAAATGTCACTGAATGAAAAACTTTTTATAATGACACCAACAACTCTGTAGGTGAATCTCATGAGATTAAATTGATAAAGTAAATGCTTCTTAATGTGGGGCCTCTATTTTATTTTTCATATGTAGCGACGGGTAAAAAAAATTATCACTAGAAAACATCCCAAAGTTCAATCTGGTCTATAATTTGATATCCGCAAGAATATTTATATATCTGTAATAAATTAAATTTATTACTGAAAATGAATTCCTCTTGGGTCTTCAACCAGGTAAATGTGGTTGAAGGGACCAAGTTAGGATGCGGTGCCTTACACCAACCACACCTACCCGGTTGAAGACCCGAGAGGAATTCATTTACAAAACACGCCGGGAAAGCACGAGATCTTAAATTTATTCTATTTCTAAATATTTTCTATTTTCCTGACTAAGGATGGTTAATTTTACCGATGTCGAATTTTATAGCCGGAATACTTTATATTGAGTCAAGGACAAGTGGTTAAAAACTTTTAATTCAGGATTATAAAAAACTGAAAAACAAGCTATTATTTTCGGTTATAATTCTTCAAGCAATACGTAATACTCGAAATGAGTCCAGAGAAAATGACAAACAAAATTAATGGATTAAACTAAATTAAGACCAACATTGTTAAATGTCATCTCATGATTCCGGGAAATCCTTATAATTCACACGTGGATATTACAAATAGAAGACCAACAGGATCTATGGAAAAATTGAGCTATAACATATTGCCACCTTGATACTTTACGTTGGAAAAAGAAAAAGATTATAAAAAACATCTGTATTCTGTCTTGAAATAACCCTTACCAATAAGGTACTATATGACTGTCCATCTATACACACATATTAAGATCATCGTCATTTTTATTGTTACATTGATATATTTATGAGGGAGGAGCAAAGTCCCACAACCAAAATACTATCCGAATCATATTTTCGAAAATAATATACCATTATCCAATATACCAAATCAGTGAATGAAATAGAAGAACTTTTCAAATAGTCACTCGATTAATTAATCACTTTTCTTACTTTACCTTTTTTATTATTATTTGACGAAAAAGAGAAATCCTTTCAAAATCAAATAGAAACATTCCGAAAATAGTATGGATATAGTAATAATCTTTGAAAATTTCACCAGTAGCGAAATTTAGATTTTTAAAAAGAAGGTTGACGGCTGAAGCAGGATTTCTCCGTGACAACCTATTAAAGAATACGATCTTGCTTGATAGGTAAAGCTTGATTTCGCCTTCATAATCAGACTCGTAGCTCAGGATTAAGTCGCAGGGGATAGTTAGATTAGTTAGATAATTAGAATTCGTGGAGGCAGAGAGAGAGAGAGAGAGGCGGGGGAGAAAGCTCCAGACGAATAGATATCCGGCAAAAGGAAAATTGGTCATCCAAACAAGGGCAAAATGCGGAAAATTTTGAACTACGCTAATGGAGTCGAGTCGGTCGGTTTTGACGGCCTTCTCTTTCGTCGAAGTGAAGACTCCCTGCCCTTTTGATATCTCCCCTCCCTTTCTTTTGTCTCCATTCGAGCGCGATACGGTCTCCCGAAGACCACGAGGGCGGGGGAGATGTGGGTTTTGGGGTAACACGGGTCGCGGGCCCTACCGGTCACCGCCCACTCGACACGCCCATCCGAAGCGAGTCGGGTTGCCGAGAGATTTTCCTCCGTTCTCTGCCGACCTGTCGGTCGCGAACGCGGGAGGTCGAATGCGTGGAAGTGTTCGACAAAGGGGGCGTCATCTAACGCCCTCTTCCGCCCAACCGAGTCGGTGGAGTTGGTAGATCCCATGTGGTGTTGGCGGGAGGGGGGGGGGGGGGGCAGTGGGGTGCGTGTTCTGCGGATGAGCTCCCCTCGCGCGTTTAGGCTGTCGAAGCGGGGAACGGGAACGGCCGTCCGATTGACTGGGTGGGAGGAGCGACGGGGAGGGTGTCGGTATCGGGTGGACAGATCCCGAAAACGGCCCCGCGTCCCGCCAATTCGCCGTTTCACTCTCTCCCTTCGGCACCCATCGCGTGACTTGTAGTCGTCCTTTGCTCTCTGCGGCTCTCGTCAAACCGTGGGTGTGCGCGGAGGTGGCGGGATCAAAAAAACCGTGCCGACGATTGGGAAGTGGATGGCGTCGAGAGTTAGAAAAGCACCGAGCAACCGATGAAAAGTTCATAAACACGCGAATGATTTCGGACATTCCACCTCATCTCATTGCCACTCTCTGCTACGTCTTATTCCGTTTTGCATTTAATTACTCGGTAGAGACGAGAATTCAATGGACCTTTCACTTTTGATAGTATCATTGCTAACAAAAATGCAACAAGTTGGAAGTTGGTTTCAGGCGGTACAAGCCAATAAAATTTAATTCACACAAAAAAACATTTTTCCAGAGGAACTTTAAAGTTCAAATTTATTAGATCAATTTCTTGAAAAATTTCTGAAAAATATCCACTTTTTTCGAAAGGCGGCGAATATATTTTTGGGGACCGTCCGCTCCATTAAAAAGATATTATATATTCAAGTCAAAAAAAATATTCGGTCCGGTATTAACTCTACCATTCATGTTTTTTCACATTATTCGAACGATTTCATCAATTCGAACTCAAAACGGGTCGCTTTCTCTCCCTGATCGATATTATTTGATCTAACTCATGATCAAAATGCGCCCAATTAAAAATAATGCATGCATTGCATTCAATGCCAACTCATTTCTTGCTCCAATGGTCTGCAGCCTGCTGGTTGGTCGCAGCATAGGGAATGAAATGATAAAATTACAATCAGGGTGTTTCGAACCAAAGAGAGATTAGATTCTTTGTAAAGTAAATTGAGTAGAATGGCAGTTTCATTCGGTAGACTAGGCAAACCTGACGTAATTGACTTTTTTGCTTTAGTCCTGCTCGCTCCGGGTTGAAATTATTCTCTTGAATAAAGTTAACAGTTACAGGCGAGACGTGGTGGAAGGAATCCATAACTATAAATGAAGGAGCACTTTTCCACAAAAAAATATACTTTAATGCGTACAAAGCGCGTTTCGGCTACTTAGCCATCTTCAGGTACAAGACTCAGGTACAATTCACTTGGAGTTAATATGATTTTAAACAATTCTTTTCCACTATAGGTCCCCACCGAATGCTGAAAGGTCACGATCTCTAAATAGAATTATCATTTCCATTTGTCAATTATCGCGCATATGTAATCGTAAATACAATAAATGATCAATTACTTCAGTACCTCGTTGATATGATTATGGCACGTGTGTTATATGGAGTTCAACCTGTGAGGAGGGATACTTTTCCTCCTAATGTTACATTACACGCATCCTACGGCGATTGTTCCACCAAACGCAGTATTCTGTAAATGACAATTTATTTAATGCGATGCCGCTTCAGCAGACGTTATGCTGGGATGACACAGGTAAATTGTGATAAGGAGCTTTCGCTATAATTTTTAATGAAACTTGCGTGAGACCAGAAAGAGAGACGTTCTTTCTCCACATTCGTCCCTAGTTCCCCCCTTACGAATTCTAACACGTCCAGAGAGCGCACAAGGTAAACGTGAAATGGGATGGAAAAACACTAGACTTTACGGGAGAAAAACAGTGGGAGGGGGACATAATTTTTAGTGGTCGAATAGCATTGCGCACCGAGGATTCCTCTTTTCCTATTCCTGTTTCAGGACAGCGAAAGGTTGCGGGGTAATTCGTCGAACCCTCTTTGCTCCCGCGGGAAAAGTTGAGGTTGAGTTCGATTCGGTTCGTTGAGGGATTAGTTACCCTCGTGGAGGGATCGCGGTCGGTCTTGACGTTCCGATGGCATCCCAAACATCCCGGGAGGGAAGAAGGGACGGAGGAGGCGAGCGGCCGGAGACGACGAAGGCCAAGCCAATATCAACGGCGGGCGGGCGATGGGCTTTGGGAAGTGTCGAGACAAACCACCGGGACACTCGTTGGACCCAAGGTGTCCCTCTATCCCTTCGGAAGGAAATGGGATCCTATGTGACGCGGACGACTCAGTAGATGGGTTAGAAAGCTCCGAAGGACGGCGAGGAAATTGGACGCGGAACGAATCGGAACACTACCTGCGAGTCGAAGTGTGGGTGGCGAGCATTTGGTCCTCTCACTTGGCCATTCATTCGTCGAATTCAAATCGTTACCTGTTCTAGTTTTCCGTTGGATAGTTTGTACTGTTGGTCGGAGCAGATAAAAATCAGCGTGCCGTTACCAGTATAACCGAATGCGCTCGCGTAGCTAACTCCTGGAACTATGATTTGTTCGGGATGTGCTACGTGAATCGTCAAGTGCACTATGCGCCAACGGGAATAAACTGAACGTTTCATGAGGATTATCAAACGGAAAAACCTGAGTCTATGGTTTAAAAAATCTCTTATTTATTTAATTTTGTGCGGTGTATTTAATTAAATATGAGTTTATGGTGAAAAAAGTCTTATTTGAATCCATAACAGCAAAAAATCATATTCATATCAAGAAAAAATATAAAAAAGGTGAGATTGAAATTGATTGCATAGCATGTCCTTAAAATTATGATGGAGGAGCAACAAGTAGTATTTGAAGTGACTCGCAAAATAATGGGGAAAGTTTTGTTCAGTAAAAAAAACGGTAAAAATATATTTACATTCTCAGGTTATCAAAAATATAGGTACATGATATTTTCTCTTTGGATGATAAAATAACACACTAGCATACGAATGACTAACGACGAAAGAGGATAAGTTTTCGTAGGTATTTCCACCTGGAAATTACACTAACAAATTTGTTACTAAATGAGTACGCGGAAAGTGATTAATGCGTCCTTTGATATTTAAATATTATTACACATAACTATGCGGTAAAGGCATTCAAAATTACGCAAATTTGACAAAAAAACGCAAACTCCAGCGAAAGAAGGACAATATTCACCAAACGGGAGACCTAATTACCTGAGACCCTTTAAATTCGAGCAGGTAAACAAAAAACTGATGCGAGGGGCATTTCATCAACTACGCTGTTTTTAAATTTTGGTACGATTACTGTCAATGCGGAAAGTGTTCACCTATTACCTTAAGCGATTTAAAAATAATACGTTTAATATAATTGTGAATTATTTGTCACAAATCGGAGGTATTTTACAGAGTGGTATACTCGGTGGTAAGAATTAATCATTTACGTGCATCGAGAAAAATGAAACAAAGGGAAAAAAGATATAAACAGATGCCGGGAAAATAGGCAGTCCCAATAACATATTCGTCCCCCGGAATCAGTTATTTCAAACATCGAAGTGTGACGAAAATGGTGGAATATATTGTTGAGCAGTACGCCCACATCGAAAACAAATATGCATTAAATGCGCCTCGCATATTTCAACTATCCTGCTAATCTATTTGTTCGGGAACAGGAAATGAATCAGGCGTGAGAGTTTTTAAGTTTGGTGCTCGTCGTTACTACAAAAGCACCAATCGATAAATTATGAAATTCAACAACATAGTGCATTCGTTCAGAGGAATTTCATTTTACAAAAAGCAAATAGCCCCCAAAATACATTCACGACAACCGAAAATGTCACTCCGTTCCCGAAATCAAGTTGATTTTGCCTCGTAATTAAACGTGTTGCGGTGGTTTTTTTTATCAGTTCCTTTCGTTAAAGCAGAATTGAATCAAACTCAAGTATCAAATGTTTCACGAAATGAAAAACTCCGTCGGCAGTCCCGAGGGAGGAGATGTGTGTATATGTATTCGGAAATCAAATTTTAAAACGGTTTGCATACGAAAAATCAGACCTCGGAAAAAAACCTTGGGAAAGTTGTAAAATACCAAAATTCACAGGAAACCGGTCGAGAGGTCGGTTGTTGAATGCCGAGACAATTCACAAATGCCAATATACTCGTAGGATGACAAACGCTTCTTTAAAACACTATAAATGATTCCCTGCTCCGTTCAAAGAAAAATTCGTTCATAAATACCTCTTTTGTAAGTGTTAATAACTAAGGTCGCAATTTGAGACTCGAAACGAAGGGTGATGGGCGAGGGAGCCAGTGAAAAACATTCGATACGACCTTTTGGGCACCCACGGTTACCGTTTCGCAGACCGTTGTGATTGGAGGAATGCGATGACATCTGGGACTGCGATTTGATTCCAATCACTGAATAATTTTTGCTTCTCCGGCAAACTAAACTTTCATGGGTCTCCGCAGAAGAATAAATCAACTTTGGAGTATAATTTAAATCCCGAATGATTTGTTTAATATTTATACAATTTCACTTGAAAACGTTTTGGACCGAACTTATGCCAACAATAAAACGCGTTATCCTGAATAGCATCATCAACGACACCATCGGAATTTTAATATTAACGTAAACTTTCACGTAGACGAACCTTTTTTTTTCACTCGATTCATGAAAATTAGTCGGGTTCCATTAGGAATTGATCACTTGGCGTCCATTCTTTTGCAAGAGAAGCCTGCAAGCGAAGACGAAAAATTCTCAAAACTGGATAGTTTACATTTTTAACCGTCCCCCTTTTTTCAGTGCGGACGTCGGTCGCAAACGTCAAAAGTGGAATTATGAGAGACCTCAAGGGTCTCGAGATGAGGCTAAGTTGACGATCTTGGGTTGTCTCACCAACTTGAAATTCGTAAAATGGGCACCATAAAGGCCTGATACGTTGCATCAACCCCCCCC